>BQNB010112985.1:0-12937 GCA_026074375.1 Tanacetum coccineum | reverse complement strand
TAAGGTCTTCCTTTGGCCAAAAAACCTCAGTTTTATCAACGTTGAGATGCAAGCCACAACGATATCCATCCTCCATAATTAACTCTAAAATCTTCCCCACAAACAAAGTATCTCCAATAATAGTGCCATCATCCATACCAATCCTGTAGAGAAAGGCTAAAGGAGTCATAAATCTTACATATAAAAGGATGTAACACTAAAGAAAAAAGTAGAGGGACGTGACCATAAGGTGTGTTCCCCGTAGTACAATCTAGCTGGGGAAGAGTAACAAAATTCTACCCAAGGAGAGATAGCAGTACAACAAAAACAAACTTCCTCTAACATAACCTCTCGATCTACCAAGTTGACGGCACTTTATAAATCGACCAACAACATCAAAAGACTAACGTCATCCTCACGACCCTCAATCGAACGATTCACGACGTGAAGTATAGCCTCTCCACCTCCCGACACCCCAACACCAAACTGTAGATCAAGTTATTATTATTGTTATTATTATTATTATTGTTATTATTATTGAATTATATTTATCGTAGTTCTAAACAATCGGTATACGTACGGGTAAGTACAAGTTATTAAAATGTGTGAACAGATACACAAGACATATACTTTAGTTTTTTTAATGAAATTGTCTTTATTATTTTGTTATGAAATTAAATTAACTTTTGTATTAAATCTCCGTTTCTATACGTAGTTATAACATATATAAACATAAATATTTAATAGATTTGATTTATGTATCTATTGCTAAATCATGTATGTATTGTTATAAAAGATTTTTAAAGGATCTTCTATTCCAGTTTTACTTAATCCACAATCATCATCTAAAACTCAAATAACCTAAAAGTGGTACTGATATCATAAACCTTAATGAAGAGGCGAACGGCGGCGACGTTGCGAGACAATCAAAAACAATATAGACAAGACGACAACAGCGAAATGACCAGGGTACATAGGAATAAGGCTAAGAGATCTAATGATCACCATGGTAGATACGATGCGATGAATGATATAAACATCAACTGAAAACCCTAAATTTTCATATGTGGAGAAGATTTCAATGTCTGTTTATATAACAAATTTACCGTGGAAGGCAACAACTAAGGAGGTCTGGGATGAGTGTGAAAAATAGGGGACTTGTTGGATCGTAATCTCAAATTTGTACTCAAAATATACCAGAATATAAACTTGCTATAATTTCAGAATCTGTCATACATTCTGATTATTCTTGCATCATACGTTTGTTTTACAGAATCTGGTCCTATTTATACAAAGTGAATAGGTATGATCTAAAGGTTGTGTTGGTTCAAAAATGAAAACATTGTGAATCTTCAAAATAATGTCACATAAAACTATTATGTAACTGTTTTATATCTGTTCCATTTGGTTCCAGCGGGTTTTGTCTAGCGGGTTGTGATTACCGGATTGGGTTTTTTTACCAATATTCTCCACCGTCAATCACAAAACGTTGGAGTCTTCTGAGATGAGAAGTGCTTCTTTGCTCTGAGTCTTTCTTCTTGTCTTTCCAATTCGTGCATTTCCTTCAATGTTATTTTCTGCTTTTCATCTATCAGCTGTTTCCTTGCTTGCCACTCGGTTTCTTTACTTGTAGACTCTTGCTTGCGACTCTTGCTGACGATCTTGCTTGACCGTCTCTTGCTTGGGAAGACTCTTGCTTGCCGTATCTGGCTTGTCGGGACCTTGCTTGTATAGAAAACTATGGAGTTGCTCTGCTTGCTTGCTTAGAATCTTACAAATAATTTCATTGGCTGTTTGGGCTACTTGCTACCCAATAAACTTGCTATCTAGGCTACTTGCTACCTAGTTTCTTTCTGTTTGGTCTACTTGCTACCCAAATTAACTTGATTTCTAGGCTACTTGCTACAGTCTCGAACTCGTTATACCAAATTGCTAATCAACCTTCGCGCTCCTAACCAAGTCGCTAATTAGGGCTTAACTTGCTTGCTTTGACCAAAGTAATTGATCCTTTCTTTCTGATAATGAACCACGATGATCCTACTTGCTTGCTGGTTTGAATCAAGGGTTCTACTTGCTATTTGAATCTTAAGGTTCGGAACTTGCTCCTTTAATAACCTAAGGGTTTCGTTTTATCTTGCTATGTTCACAAAGGTTCGGTTTATCTTGCTTTTTGATACCTCGAAGGGTTCGGGTTATAGCCCCCCAAATGAAAATGGTAAGGTAGCAAGTCTCCATTACGAATCAGCAAAACCATGTCCACAAGTAGTGACAATACGCTCTAGAGTGGTACGAAGATCCGCATCAAAACCACTTCGGGCCATCTGAAACACTTATGGAGAACATATTCGCATAACAAAATATAGTTTGGAGAAACCCGCACAGGCACTAAGAGGCAGGAAATCACACTAAGGATCATTAATCTTAGCTATCGTATCCATCAACATAATGGTTTTGGCCACTCTCTTCATTACAAGCTCACTGCTGAAATTGAAATCCACACTAGCGGGTCCACCAAGTAATTTAACACCATGCAAGGGACGAGCAGTATTAGGCAGGAAAACACCCGCAAGCCTGCTTCTAACTTCTTCCTTTGGTAAAAAAACCTTAGTTTTATCGACGTTGAGATGAAAACTACAACAAGGTCCATCCTCCATAATTAACTCTAAAACCTTCCCCACAACAAAAGTATCTCCAATAATAGTGCCATCATCCAGATACCAAACATGTAGGGAAAGGCTAAAGGAGTCTCTAATCTTACATATCAAGGATGTAACACTAAAGAGAAAAGTAGAGGGACGTAACCATAAGGTGTGTTCCCCGTAGTACAATCTAGCTAGGGATGAGTAACAAAATTCTACCCAAGGAGAAATAGCAGTACAACAAAAACAGACTTCCTCTAACATAACCTCTTGATCTACCAAGTTGACGACATTTTATAAATCGACCAACAACATCGAAAGATTAACGTCATCCTCACGACCCTCAATCGAACGATTTACGGCGTGAAGTATAGCCTCTCCTCCTCCTGACACCCCAATACCAAACTGTAGATCAAGTTATTATTATTGCTATTATTATTATTGTTGTTATTATTATTGAATTATATTTATCGTAGTTCTAAACAATCGGTATACGTACGGTTAAGTACAAGTTATTAAAATGTGTGAACAGATACACAAGACATATACTTTAGTTTTTTTAATGAAATTATCTTTATTATTTTGTTATGAAATTAAATTAACCTTTGTATTAAATCTCCGTTTTTGTACGTAGTTATAACATATATAAACACAAATATTTAATAGATTTGATTTATGTATCTATTGCTAAATCATGTATGTATTGTTATAAAAGATTTTTAAAGGATCTTCTATTCTAGTTTTACTTAATCCACAATCATCATCCAAAACTCAGATAACCTAAAAGTGGTACTGATATCATAAACCTTAATGGAGAGGCGAACGGCGGCGACGTTGCAAGACAATCAAAAACAATATAGACAAGACGACAACGGCAGAATGACCAGGGTACATAGGAATAAGGCTAAGAGATCTAACGATCACCATGGTAGATACGATGCGATGAATGATAAAAAAATCAACCGAAAACCCTAAATTTTCATATGTGGAGAAGATTTCAATGTCTGTTTATATAACAAATTTATCGTGGAAGGCAACGACTAAGGAGGTCTGGGATGAGTGTGAAAAATGAGGGAATGTTATTGACGTTTTTATCTCGTCCAAAACGTTAACGGTTGGTGCATGGTTTGGATTTGTAAGATTTATTAGGGTTCGAGACTTGGTTAACGTAATCTCCAATCTTCAAACTGTTTGATGGGATCTTTTCATTTGTATGCTTATGTCACTCGCAATGAGAGGGTGAAGTTCAAGAGAACGAGACAACCTATACCTACTAGAGCGAATATGAATTCAAGTGTTTCACAAGAAAAGATACTGGGAAATAAATCTTTTATTGCCGCTGTTCAATGGGGAAGTCATGATACGTGGTCTAGATGTCAAGCTTATGTGTCGAAGAAGAATGATAATTACGTGGAAAAACACGCAACTGGTAATATTTCCAATTCATCTTGTTTAGTGAAGCGAACAGTGGAACTTAATGATGATGTATGTCTGAGTATTGAATCGAATCAATCATCTTTTTTAGCTAGAGCAGTGAACATTTAGGTTATTCATCGACTTCATTCTATTTTAGAGTTAAATGGTTTCACGAATTTCCAAATTCGATATATTCGGGGTATATGGGTATGGAATGAACTTGATGCTGAAAATGACTTATCTTCTTTTAGACTATATGTGGAAATGAATAAAGTCTTCACTGAATTCAAACCAATTGACATAGATTTTGTACCGGCTGAAAAGGTTGTATGGATTGATATTGTAGGTGTTCCTCGATGTGCATGGACTAGTAATGCGTTCAAAAAGATCGACACTCTATGGCGAGGGGAAGTTTATTTGTGGATTTAGATAAGGTAGAATATTTGGCACATGGTAAAGTTTGGATTCTCACTAAACTTATGAGTAAAGTATAGGAGGGCATTCGCGTAAACATGAACGGGAAGTATTATGATGTTTTGATTAAGGAATTTGCATGTTGGGCACCTAATTTGAAACCAGATGGTGATTGTGAATCAAATGAGTCCTCTGAGTAAGATTGTTTGGATGGACAAACATCAGAAACTTCATTAGACCTTAAAGTTTTCGAGGAATATAGTACAGAGCAACCGGTGCCCAAATTAGTTCTAGAACAAAGTAAATCTGATCCCTTTAATTTTATGAGACTTATAGAGAATCATGGTACCAATTTGGTGAAGAAGGATAAAGTAATTATGATTAATTGTGACACAGATAAAGTGATGGAGCAACCGGTTCTTACAGAGAATAAGGCTACTGAGTTCAATAAGGACCAAGCTAATCAATGTCAAGAAGGGAGTAGTAACGAGCAGAGGATAGATAACAACAATATGGGCAATGAGAATATACATAAAAACATAACCGATATAAAGGAGGCTATGTCTAACAACACTGTCAATGACGAAACGGAAGCAACTGAAAGTTCTTGGCCACCTGGATACACAAAGTATGCAAGCAATATTAAGAGAAATAAAAAAGCTCAGAGGGTACTAATTTTAATAGTACAAGGAGATCAATGGAGTCTACATGCTCAAAGAGATTTATGTTTTCTAAATTTGATTTTGTACGGGTGTCAGAACTTGGTAATATCATCGGGTTAGAAATGTCATCATCATTCAATAAAGTTAACCGTTTATTACATCGGATGAGTGATATAATTTGAGCCGATGAATATTCTTTCTTTGAATATTTATGGGACCGAGGGCAGAGATCCTAACAAAAAAGGGAAGATTTGAATGATTCTTAATAAATTTACGGTTAATTTTGTCGAGCTTTAGGAAACATTTATGACGACGGATAACTTGCTCTCTTTACGGTCTATTTGGGGTAATTCTTAATTTGATTATGCTTTTGTTCCTTAGAGCAGTCACTCGGGGGGGGGGGGTGTTTTGATTTGGAATCCGTACATTGTTGTCAAGCATAGAATTATATCAAATCCAAATGTTCTTATTGTTATGGGGAGATGGCTTGATGTTAAGCTCGATATTTACATGGTCAACGTGTATGCTCCACAAGATGAAGAAGGGAAACAAAATCTTTGGCATTATATCATTGAGTTTATGTCAAATAATCTGAGACATTACATCATCTTTGGAGATTTTAACTTTGTTCAAAATAATCTGGGAGGTTCGATTCTTTATTCTCTAATATTAACGTTTTTTACTTTAATGATTTTATTGGTAACATAAATTTGGTAGACGTTCCTGTGGGAGGGTACAATTTACTCGTGTTGACAGTTCTTGTACTAAAGGAAGTAGACTTGATAGATTTTTTATTGCGGATTCAACGTGGAATCACCTTGGTGTGTTGACGGTCGTGGCTTAATTTCAAACTATATTTGATCATTACCCTATTCTCTTCCGCCGATTCACGGCTGATTATGGTCCTATCGCATTTAAGATCTATCATTCTTTGTTTCAAAGAGAAGGTTTTGATAATGTTGTTTTTGAATTCTGGTCCAACGATTGTTACAGAAGATTATCTTCAGCACTGATCAATTTTAATATAAATTGAAAGGGTTAAAAGGTGCGATTAAGGTTGGGTTAATGGGAGAAGGTCTAGGATGGAGGTTATCAACTCTCTTAGTGCGGAGTTGAGGAACTTGAATTTGAACATAGACGTGGGACAAGGTTGCATCATAAGGGAGAACAATGAATGAAACTTGTCAATGAAATTCATAAATTGGAATGTGAACAAAAGGACGATCTTATTTAAAAATCCCACATTAAGTGGTGTCTAGATGGGGATGAGAACTCAAAATTCTTTCATGGTACTCTCAACAAGAAAAGGAAACAATTATTGGTTCGAGATATTAAATCGAGTGGACTGTGGTTGGAGGACCCGATGGTAGTAAAGCATACATTCTTCAATCATTTCTCATAAAAATTCGTTAAAGTTACTTCTATACCTTATTTTGCTCGAACGAATCGGTTTAGGCTGGTTTCGCAACACCAGCTTGAAATATTGGAATCTGAAGTGTCATTGGAAGAAATTAAAGATGTTCTTTAGGACCGTGGCAGTGATAAATCGCCAGGTCCGGATGGGTTCACGTTTGGTTTTATCAAAAGGTATTGAAATCTGATAAAGAACGACATTCCATGTACTACTATAAAAAGACATATGGATTAGTATATTTCACACAACTCTATAAAACAAACAAGTGATCAAGTTCTTTTGATAACGAAGATGGCTCTAACGGGAAAGCTAGTGGGACATGTTGAGATCAGTTCGCACGCGGATGTGTTACATGATCTCTTGAGGCACAAACCAAACGATATAGCTTCCATTTCTGAACCTGTACATAGTTGTGATCTGGTTAGTGGTCAACACGGTGTTGTTGGGTCTGTTATTTGCTGGAACTATACCCATGGTACGTTTTAGCTTAACTCGGTCTTGTTTTTTGCATTGTTTTTTCATTCATCGTTGACACGGGAGGCGTAAGCGAAATTTGATGAAACCCTAATCAAAGGGCAATCCTAGTACAAGGGAACAAGGATAAAACCTCAGACGAGACCCTAAAACCAGATTTTTATAAATAAATTCCAAGATTAAACATATAAAATATAAAAACCCTAAGCCCATATAGTTATCAGGGAAAGTTGTGTAAAAAGAGTACTAACTAATTAACCATAAATGAAAAGTTATCCGAACTTTCTTAATTAAACAAAATACTAAAAACGAAAAATCTACTAAAGTGGCTCAATTGCGGTGCACACTGGTTTTGGGGGGTAAAGCAACTGTGTTGTGGCATTGATGGCACAAGCGACCATTTTCTTGGTCCTGTGTTCACACTTGTTTGGCTCGTTCGCATTTCAGTGGTGGCATCAAGGGTAAATTTTTTTTTTATAAGCAAGTAAGCTAGGGCTTTTTGGGCCACCCTATTTTTTTACAGGCCCCATAATTTCTAAGATTTGTTTTATATATAAGTCTAGCCACATGGTTTTTTTTGTCGTCATCTATAAAGGATCCGATTATTCAAGGCCCCAATTGTCGATAAATGCGACGTTAAAAAAACCGCATAAATGTGAACATAATCATCAGTTTGGACTTTCGTTTTTATTTATTATTTTTTCTTACCTTTATAGCTAAAAGTTGTAGATGTTTAGGCCCGAATTATATTAAGTATATAAAAGACCCATATTAAAGGTTAAATTAAGTTGTGTGATTGGTATTTGTGTTTATATACATTACCTTTTAATAGTTAAACGAACCCAAAAGCCAAAATACATAATAAATAATGGCAAAATTTATCTTGTTTTTTTGTTTATGTATGTGCGGTAAGCGGATATTTAAAGAAATGGACAAATCAAAAGACAAAATCAGAAGGATAACCGGAAGCGAAAAGAAAGAACGTGAAAAGCCGAGGGCAAAATGTGTGATTTATTAAGGCAAAACCCAAGATAGACCGAAACCCAAAAAATAATTCCAAAACGTCAAAGAAAATAAACACCGTTAGTCCTAATTCTAACAAGGATCTAACCGGTCGTTTTAATCCACTATATAAACAAAACCATAACAAAACCAACCGGCTCGTTATCTTTCTAACACTCAGTGAAGTTATAAATTTATCTCTTACCGGCCCCCACTTTTACTTCACATCCATGGACCAAGCCCACCAAGAGAGCCAAGTCAAACACATATTTAAAAGACAGTCAAACCTAATTCAGTATAAAGGAAAAAAGGGCGGAGTAAACTTAACTCTTTTAGAGTTACTATTCATCGTCCCTAACCCTGAGCTAAACCAGGGTAAAATTAACTCAACCATGGCTGTTAAGGTTCGCAATCATTTCACCCCGTTCCTCTTAGTCACACTAAGAGCGTGTGCACCTCTAGAAGTGCCACGTTGGCGATCTATCACATCACAAATATGATCAAACGGCTGAGATTAAAAGATGTTGATGTAATTGAAGATTCAAAGGTGGGGATTCAGTCCTTGGGCTCTACTCAACATACTACTCACAAAAGAAGCACACCAAAGGCACCTCAGCTCTCCTCATTTCACTATAAATAGAGATAGAAAGTTAAATAGAATTGGTCCCCAATTTATGCTTTAAAATTGGTTTACCACTTTACCTTTCGTGTAATTTACTTTCCAGCAATTTAATTACCTTGTCAAATTCCTTTCTTGTATTGTAACCTTAATTTTCAATAAATAATAAATAATCCAAAAATATTGTCCATTTCCATTGTATTGTTTCATTCAATCTTCTCAAATTACTGTTTCAATCATTCATAGTTGTTTTCTACTGCTTCATTTGAGCTTTTTGATTAGACGTTTAGTGTTCTCATTTTGAATTCGAAGATTTGGAATCTGGTTTTGGTGTTTGGATCTATAAGCTTGCTTAAGCTTGGGTGATAATTGGTTTGAATCAGAATTATAGCCTGGACCTAGGGGTGTTAGGTTAGATTGTTAGGACTTCATCAAGATCTAAGGACCAATTGTAAGTCTTCATTTACATTTTGCAGCTCATTATTGCATTTACTTATTCTTGCTTATTCTAGTGTTAAATTCTGCTTTTATATGACTTGTTTGCTTATTTTGATTATCTGTTTTTGATTTGTGCTTGTTGGATCCTAGTTTTCAAGTTTGTGCTTTAAATTTGCTTAAATTCCATTTCTATTAGCATAATCTGTTTTGCTGTTGTTCAAGCTTATTTGATGGATTAGATTTGCTCATTAGGTTGTTACTTAGGAAATTAAGATCTGGTATTAAGTGTTTATGTTTTGAAAATCATTTTTACAAGCTTAAATTGCAAAACTGTCATGTTAAGGGGTGTTTGGCTTATGGCAGTACTAACTTAAGTTAGTACTGTCCATAGCCATTTGGCTTTTTGAATTAAGCTAGCAATACTAACTCTCAAGTTAGTACTGCTAGGCTTTTTTACGCTTAATTTTAAATATTTTAAAGCTAGCAGTACTAACTCATCTTTGAACCAATTCAAATCATTGTCCAAATAACAAACGTGGTCTTAATTTCATAAATCTTCGAGGAATACGACCCGGTAATCACTTACCGGTAAATATACGTATTATTATACATAATTGTGAGAATTTTCCTTTCTTCCTTTTTCCTCAAGGGTAGTTTGGTAATTTTCTATTATTATATCATTTTACGTGTATTATAAGTTACTGCAATCAATTTTTGGCGCCACTGCAGGGGAATTTTGATGAGTGTTAAAATACACATCATTTGTACCTCGTAAAACACTATTAATTGGACTAAAAATGCTAAAATATGCTTTATTATATTGCAAATATGTTTGTTTGGTATTTTTATGTCTTGCAGGTAAAAGGATTGAAAACGGTGCAAAAACGGGATTTATCGGGCTTAATTTGGTCAAGTCTAATTATTACTCAAACTATGATGAAGTCGTTAAATGTCCCCGAGCATACCAATGGAAAGAGTGCAAGAAAACAAGTTCAACGGTGCCCTCAGATTTTATTGAGCCAGCCCGTAACCCATTTAAATGGGTCGGACCAGCCCATGTTATTTAAAGCCGATTATAAGCCCAAAGTAAAATTTGTAATTATATAATTGGGAGGTGATGACATCAGCATGACGTCATGGTCACATGCCATGGAAATTAAATCAAGCTAGGCCATACGGGGTTCCACTATCACTTGAATGGGCAAATCATGCTAGGCCACGTGGTTGAGAATTTTGTTATAACTTTCAAATTGAAGAAAATGATCCAACAGACTAAGTTTGATGCGTGAATATTAAGCTAAGAAATCTCCACGTGTCGAAGATCCAATGATCCTTTTTCCTGCATACAATCTGCGATCTGAGGAAGCATGATCCAATGCCAATGATTGGCTCATTTATTTTAAGGGGTGGAGGCAATTTTCCAAATTCACCCTGAGGCTTGGCTATAAAATAAAACGCTCCCCCTTACTTTTGGGGAGGAGGGATTTAGTTTTAGCTTATTAAAATAAAACAAAAATATTTTATTTTTGTGTATATATATTAAATAATAAAAAAATACTTAAAAATCGAAAAATCAAAAGTAACCGTCTTGTGTCACTTACGAAAAAGGCGCACCTCTTTTATGAATTTCACTTAAGGGAATTACCCTAAGTTTGTTGATTATTCGGTGGAACAAAAATATTTTCTTACTTTTATTTCTTTATGTATTATTTGAAAAAGCTAAAAATATTCATCTTAATCCTCTTATCCGTTTAATTCTTTCTTCTTATCCTCTATATCGTTTAATTCTTCGACATGTCATCATATTACCAACCAAGTTGCTACGGGTGTGGAGGTCCTTTAGATGGTTCAATTTGTCAACAATGTAATTGCGAAAATTGTGGAAATATGCGTTATGGAGGAATTTGTTATCATTGTAATTATGATACAAATCCAAATTCTCTCAATTTTTCTGACTACCCTCCACAACCTCGGTACGAGACGAATATTTGTGAGTTATGTGGAAACGATGCTCATTTTGGTTACGATTGTTCACTTCAAGTTCCGTTTGATTACAATCAGAATCCGTGTTTCGATCAAAACTTCGATAATAATTTTCCACTAACTTCACCACAACAATACATTTATTGTGAACGGGGGTCCTCATGAGACTTTTCAGTGTCAACCGTTGAACCAAAATTTCTATGAACCTAATTCTTCCGGTTTTGACCAATTTCAACCCCCGCAGTATTCCGTCATTCATCATCCTCCTCAAGAGACAAGTAAAGAAATTTTACAAGCTCGAGAAGACTTAATGGAAGCTATTCAAGCCTTTTTAAAGGAATTTGATCATATACCTCCTGAAGAAAAGTGCATGGCTTTATTGCTAGCTGAGGAGAGATTTCTTAAGATTAAGCAAGTTATGGAAGAAGAGCAGAATCAACCTGAAGATATGCAAGAATTGCTTTTTAAACTTATGAATGATTTGCAAGTTCTTAAAGGAATTCAACAAGAGAAGGAGAAGCCGGCAGCTCAAAGTTTTACTCCATATGGAAATTTTTCTATGATCGACGATGTGGAAGTGTTAATGAAAGACATTTACACCTTCTTAAGGAAGTTTAGTCGTATACCTTTTGAAGTAACACCAAAGGTTATATTGATAGCTTGGGAGAGATTTGGTGAAATTAATCATGCTTTGACGGACAAGCAATATCGACAAGAGGATATTCAAGGATTGATGAGTAAACTCCTTGATGATGTGCGAAATATTAATGAGGAGCTATCAGAATATATTAATTGTCCAAGCTGGAATCGTCCTATTTTCTACAACAATGACGATGAAGAGTATACTATTATATATAGAAAGCCTAAAGCAATCACACCAGTATTACCGACTAGAAAATCCGAGGACTCTCTAATAATGGGGGACGAGCATCTTGACACTATTCCTGAAAAGGAATCAGACGAATTAATAAAGTCTAGTGTTGAGAACCTTGTCCCAATCCAAAGTGAGTCCGAGGATTTTTTCGATAATGGAAGTGATTGTGATGTGCCTGAGTGTAATGAAACTTTTCCGACTTTTACAACTTTCTCGAACCCTCTCTTTGATGATGAAAAAATTATTTCTCCAAAGATTGATCCGCATTATTTCAATGTCGAGTCTAATCTTATCGAATCTTTGCTTAACCGTGATATTTTAATTGATTTTTCACCTGAGTTTGATTATCTTCTCGAGGAGTTATCCGGTAAACTTGCTCATATCAATCCAATTCCACCGGGAATTAAGAAAGCCGACTTTGATCTAGAAGAAGAAATCCGTCTTGTTGAGAATTTGTTGTATGATAATTCATCTCCACGACAGCCGGAAGAACTTAATTTGGAAATTGCTGATATGATTTTTGAGTCTCTCTCTCCATCTCCTATCCTCGTTGAGGATAGTGACTCTCTTATGGAGGAAATCGATTTATTTCTTGCTTCCGATGACTCGATGTCACCAGGCATTGAGGATGACGATTATGACTCGGAAGGGGATATTCGTTTTCTTGAATAATTGCTTAGCAATGATCTTCTTCCCCTTCCCGAAAATGATTCATCTTATCTTGATCATTTTAATGATCCGTCACCTTCTCGTCCTCCTCCGGAACCACTGGATGTTGAGATTTACTTTGATTTTAAGCCCGATACGGGTGTTGTTACTAACAAAGTGGTGGGTGACATTTCTGAACACTATGTTCTTATGCATAATCTTTTACCCACCCAACCCACCCTTTGTCCAGGGTTTGACCTTTTGCTTCTGTTTTTGTCCGAAAAAGAGGACAAAGTGTTCAAACCTGGTATTCTCATTTCTTTCTTATCTCATCGGGGCGAAATCATTTCTGATTTTTCTAAGAGCCCGATGATG
>BQNB010112984.1:0-18105 GCA_026074375.1 Tanacetum coccineum | reverse complement strand
AAAAAAAAATGTTTTTACAAAAAAGTAGGTCACATGACTCGAACCTGTGACTAGGGGTGAGCAGAAAAAACCAAAAAAATCAAAACCGAACCGAAAAAACTGACCGAAACTAGAAACCGATGGTTCGGTTTTTACTTTTTCAAAAACCGAAAATTTTTGGTTCGGTTTCGGTTTTCGTCCAAAAACCGAACCGTAAAAACCGAACCGAACCGAACCAGTTTTATAATAATATATAATTATATAATATAAATAAATAAATAATAAATCCAATTTTTAAATTCATATTTATTTTATGGTGGAATTATAATTATAATTATAATATATATATTTTTTTAATGTTTATATATGTACTTATCATGTACGTATGTTTATTTGACAATATATCATTACATATATGAGATCATACTATGTGTATTTTTACTTGCATGTGTGTGTCTCGTTTATACGTGTATAATTGTTGAAATTTGGGTAAACATTATTAGGCTTATATTGACAAAATAAAAAATTAAATAAAAACTAATTTTCTACGTAAAACAAGTTTATTAATATAAATTAGCCACAACCAAATATAAACGGTTTGAAACCGAAAAAACCAAAAAACCAAACCGAATAAACCGAAAAACAAAAAAAAACCGAACCGCCAAAAACCGAGCGGTTTTGGTTTTTGGTTTTATAAAAACCGAATATTTCGGTTCGGTTTTGGTTTTAGCCAAAAACCGACCCAAACCGAACCGTGCACACCCCTAGTTTTGGGTCACTTATGTTCTGAAAACAATTTCAATAAAAACACTATATTATATTATTATTAAATAACTAATAATAAATAATAATAATAAAATTAATAAAATAATATATTATTATTATTATTATATTATGGTTTGTAAAATGCCGTCTGTTGCATTAAAAACAATATTAACGTACTTTCAATTAATAATAAATATAGATTATATGATTAAGAATTGTGTGCTAAGCAATGTTAATAATTGCAACAGACAAGAAAAGAGTAGGACGCATGACGAAAATGACGCGAGACCAAACGATTCTGAATAACAACTAAAGAAGTATTATTTCACTTATTCAATTTTTTATCTTTCCTCTTAATAATTTCATCATTGAAGACAAATGGTCAAAATAAGTATAGAGGCTGGGAGATAAACTAGAAAAGTTAAAGTTAAAAGAAAATCTTTTATAATATTTTATTGATCAGCAAAAAGCAATCTGACTCAACTTGATAAAAAACTGGCATATTACCACGACAGAAAAAAATTGTGAGGAATAGATAAGATAGAATTCGGGTATCTATCTTTGATACCTAAGATGATTTTTATCTTTAGCTTTCTCGAGTTAAGGAGTGAGCAATTGCAAATATCTCATCCGTCGTTACGGCTGTGTATATGTAGTTTTGTCGCCTTTTCTGGAGCATTGATATCGATTTAAAAATTATATGAGTGTGCCGGTGATTTGTTAATTCTAGAACTTGTGCTTGAAATCTTTATGAGACCGCAGTAGGAACACGTTCGCGTGTTATAAACATTTTACTGATTAAGAGGTGATAAAAATATAAATATAAGTAAACAATAATTTTGTTCAAAAAGATTTCTAATAAAATTATCTGAAATTTTATCCGTACGAATTGAGAAACGTAAATGTTGGTATTGCTGTTTAAATGAAGTGCGAAGGTTGCAAACTTCTAAGTTCGTTTGAAGTAGTGTGCTTATCCTAAGTATGGGGGGAAAGCAAGTTTCCCCCAAGATATAGTGAAATAAGGCAAAAATAAAGCCTTCGGTAAAAAAAGAATGATGTGAAGGAATAAGTTGGATGTATTACGGACAAGATGGATTATGATTTTATTACAAACCTTTTTCAACAAATAATAAATAATATCACTAAATACATTACCTCTTTTGATGTTTATGTTTGGTGCTTACGCCATGTCGGTGAAATTTAGTTTTTTGTACAAGCCTATGGTAATTTGAACATTTCATGACTGCGCGTATGAGTGACTTCCGTTTACTATCCATTTTACTAAATTGAGCGAGTGTGAAAAAGAAACTTATCTATAAAAATTCGTGAGTTGCTTTGTCGCGTTATCTATGCTTGTGATCATTAATTTGTTTTGTTAAAACGAAATACTTTCGCTTTGATTGCTTGAGGGCAAGCAATAAGCTAAGTATGGGGGGATTTGATAACACTCCAAATATACATAAAATATCCCTCGAAAATACATTAAATATACGTGTTAACGCATGAAATATTGCAAAGTTTGCTTGTTTGTTGTGTAATATTCATATCAGGACCAAGAATGAAGAATAGGACTAAACGTTCAAAAGAATCCCGTTAAATACACTAACGGTCGTTATATGAAGAATCTAGAAGAGAATTTAAAGAAGAGTTAATGAACAAGGCCAAAGTGCGGCCATAATTACTTTTTGTGCAGCGTACTTCACAACAAAGTAAATGCAATTTAATTATACACCAAGTGTGACGCACAATTTCTCAAGTGCGGCGCACTTTACCTTTAGTTACTCAAAAATCATAATGATTGCCATTATTATGCAGCCATTGGCTTGCCTTCTTCCCACAACTGATGTAACCTTAAAGCTATAAAAAGAGGTACGAATTCAGCTCTAAAAATTATCATCTAAAAACCTTTCGCTCACCATCATAGAGAATAAGATTGTTAGGAAGAATTTGAGTATCGTTCTTAGTTCATTACATTTCCTATTGTATTAATCATCTTAAGGAAGGTGTATTCAAGCTATTAAGGGCTGTATGAGTTGTTATAGTTTGGAGTTGAATTTTCCGGGTGTTGTATAATCGTGTCGAAGGAAAATCTAAGAATCATATTAATTTGCTATTGGAATTGGTATAAACATGTTTCTCTCTTTGAATGTTATGTTTTCTGAATCTAACATGCTTATTATGTGTTTTACCTCCATGAATATGGAGTAGTTTGTTCATGTTTATTTGGGATTTATGGAGTAACATGGATTAATTTGGGATGACTAATGATATTTGGTTAAGTGATAAATATGAACTTGATATTTAGATATTTGGATTATCGATCATCATTTGATCATCATACTAGTCCGGATATAGGTCAAAAGACTCCGGCTATATGTTTGATTTATAGATGTTTGTCTATAACAACTAGGTATTTGCTTCGTGAGGATTAGCTAATAAAATGTTCATCATCCCAAATATATGAATGTTTAATGCTCAATCTCATGTCTAACGAACTTGGTTGAGAAAGTTCATATTTGTTATTTCCAAACGTGAAAATCATTTTTCATCATTAAGATTAAAGGTCGAAAGGATTCTTGTTATGTTGAATAGAAAATCTCTTGATTAAACTACCCGTTCATTATTTTGATTATACTAAATTTCATGAACTTATCATCATCCCGAGTTATTTTCCATTACTCTTGTCTCCCAAATAAACATTGTTTTATTATCTTAAATTTGTGTTATCAATTATCTTGAGATCGTGACAGTCTATAGATATACCTTTTCGTAATATAATCGACCCTTTTCTAAGAATTACCAATCCCATGGAACGACCTGGTCTTACCCTAAAAAACTATACTATAAACGGGGTTTATACTTTACTGTGTGTGTTAGAATTTGGATAAAACTAGAATTATAAATTTAAAGCTTTTATAAAACATCACGCACCGACACCACAAATTCATCCTTAGAAGCTACAATCATTCCAAACACTTCACAGGATGTTGACGAGCTCGAACCAGAACAATAACTTGTTCAGCAACATGATGATCAAGCTCAACTCCAGACCGAAAGAGTTGTTGATAATGTTCCGAATGCTATGCTCGATGGGAATACGTTTGTAAATCCATTTGCTACACCAACCACAAGTGCTGTTGAATCATCATCTTCACAATATGTGGATCCGTCAAACATGCATACGTTTTATCAACCCTACCCTCATGAATATCACTGGACTAAGGATCACCCTCTGAAACAAGTAATAAGAGAACCCTCACGACCAGTTTTGACAAGAAACCAGTTACGAACAGATGGTGACATGTGCATCTACGCCCTGATTGTGAGCATTATAGAACTAAGAAATGTCAGAGGCTATGACCAAACCTGCATAGATTGTTTCAATGCATGAAGAGCTTCTCCAGTTTAAAAGGCTTGATGTATGGGTGTTAGTTCCTCCTCCAGATAACATAAAACCTCTTACTTTGAAATGGTTATTAAAAAACAAGCTTGATGAAGAGAACATAGTCATTAGAAACAAAACTCATCTGGTTGTAAGAGGGTACCGCCAAGAGGAAGGAATAGATTTTGAAGAATCCTTCACTTCGGTTGCTAGGATGGAAGCTATCAGGATATTTTTGTCCTACACTGCCCATAAATCGTTCATTGTTTTCCAAATGGACATGAAAACAACTTTCTTGCATGGTACGTAAAAAGAAGATGTATATGTGTGTCAACCTAAAGGTTTCATCGATGATGATCATCCAAGCCATGTCTACAAGTTAAAGAAGGCACGCTATGGGTTAAAGCAAGCACTGAGGGATGGTACAACGAATTGTTAAAGTTTCTCCAACAAAATCACTTCAACAAAGGCAATATTGATCCTACGCTGTTTATAAGACACTTTGACGACGACATCTTAGTGGTACAGGTCTATGTTGATGATATTATCTTTGGTTCTACAAATCTTAGGTATACCTAATTATTTGCTGACCTTTTTTCCTTGGTTTACAAGTAACCCTTCGCTCTCTTCATCTCAACTTGTTCTGCTCTCCTCCTCTCCCTCGTTGAAATCTTCATAAACCAGTCCAACTACGTGTTAGAAATCCTTAAAAAATATGGAATGGAAACTTGAGATCCCATTCGTACTCCTATGGAGATCAAAGACAAGCTTGACCTTGATAAGAATGGGACACTAGTCGATGCAACAAAATATCATAGCATGATTGGTGCCCTAATGTTGTCACACCCCGCCAAGGCAGAAACGCGAGGCGTAACATGATAGGCATTGTCACAACACATTGATGTCATAATAGAGAATAACTAAAATGCAAAATCACTAAATAAATCAAAATGTCATGACGACACCTGACACAAGAGGGGACTTGTATTGAGGTTAATTGAAACATAACAATACATAGTCATAATATGAAAACCCAAAATAACAAGTACCAAGTATGAAAGTATATCAAATATAAAAATGTAGATAATAACTAGTAAGTCTTCAAATGCATGGGATCCTAAGTCTCGATGGCCAAGCAATCATTAATCTCTTAAGCTTCTCTACCTTCACCTAAAAATAGATACTCTCAAGTGTTAATATTACGTTGGTGAGCTCATAGGTTTAATCATAAAACAATATAATAATAAGATGTGAGCATAACATAAAAGATGGACAATTTAAATGGTTATAAACATGCATCATGAATCACAAATCATAACATACCGAATCATAACAAGCTAGCATTGTATCTATGTATCATCAATAATAAGAGTGACCACATTTGGCTGGAATGGCACAAGGAACTCATGTATCCATGTTTCCATGTATCTCATATGTATCATGTAAACTTACACATAATTGTATCCCATAACCACTATATAACCATGTCCATTTAAAATAATTCAAAACCATTTAATTATAGCAAAGAAAAAAAAACAGTTTTGTATCCATTTTCACCCCAAGAAAACATTTGAAAAGGGGCTACGAGAAACTTACCTCAATGTTTACAAGTTCGCGCTAATAATCCAAGCAATAATCTAAACAATCATAATAAACGGGTTACACATGGTTACATCTTTACGGACCTATCCATGTAACCTTTCAATTGATAGATAATAATGTCTAAATTTTATTTATAAACATCCCATCATGATTCTTATACATTATCTAAAATCTAATCATGTTTTAGACTAGTTTTCACATATTTAGTGTTCTGCATAATTTTGAAGTCACTTTATTAATTTTTATAAAATACTAAATGACCTTTCCTGATCCTAGTTTTAATGATAATCAACTTCAATGGGTTGTTGTATCTACTGTAATTTTATTGAAAGATAATAATAAATCTAACTATTTTTAAAAAAATCCAACATCACAAAGTGTCCAGAAAGTGACCTGATTCGACTACTAAAAAGTTTTGCTTGACCAGACCCATTTAGACACTTGACAAAAATCTAAAAAAAGTCAAAAAATTCCTAGATATCATAAACTTACTAATGTAGCATTTTCATCCATTACAAAAATTCTTTGATATGGTTTTTGACCTTACAAACACAATCTAAAATCTGTCCCCAAAACTCAGATTCGACAATGAATTTTATAAAATTATTTTGACTGACTTCTGCTCACATTCATATCACGAAACCACTGGGTTGGAAAGTAGACTCTCTGTAGTTAATTTTAGGCTCAAGAAAATCAATAAAACCTATCCTTATAACCAAACGCATCAAAGCACTAATTATTATACCCTAATCAATTATAAATGTTCATAACATCTATTATGGTTTCTATGACCCTAATTCCACCAATTAAAAAGTTACAATTAATTGAATTAAAAAAAGATTAAGTTAGGGTTTATACCTAAAACCTTTAACCGCAAAACACACGATTCTACACCTAAAATTTTCTGAATTTTTTTTGATGGTTTTCCCTTGTTGCTTGCCTTGATCGATCGACACCAAGAGGAGGAGAGGGAGAGAAAAAGTGATTTAGGGTTTAAGATATCATGTGTATTTATACTAATCCTAGAGATCTCCTAGTTGGATTTGGTTTCCTTTTATTTTTCTTTTTCTCCCTTGGACCGGTCGACATATACACGCACATATTTTTTTTAAATGAGTAAATTGCAAAAATTGTCCTTGTGGTTTGGCTAAATTGCAGATTTGGTCCTTTGAATTTTGAAATTGCAAAAACAGCCCGTATTTTGAAGGTTTAGTTCCACTTTTGGTCCTTGGTCGAACTAAATGACTAAAATACCCCTCCGCTCTTTTACAAAAACCGTCCGTTAAGAGGGGTGTTTTAGTTCGACAAAGGACCAAAAGTGAAACCAAACCTTCAAAATATGGACTGTTTTTGCAATTTTGAAATTCGACGGACCAAATCTGCAATTTGGCCAAACCACAAGGATAATTTTTGCAATTTAATCTTTTTAAATTATTATATATTACATATTTATCAAAAACCTAAAATTTAATAAAGCCTAGTTATTTTCTTAACTTGTTTACTTGAAACCCTTTGACAAATTACGCATTAATACTTAAAATAAAACATATAATTTCCTCTAATATTTTTGTTACTCTCTATATAAATAAATCCTAGAATCCAAATTTATCTAATATCACTGAATCAAAATTAACAATGCTTGCTTCCACAAATGATTTCCAAATGCTACGAACTACAAAATAACTAACTAATGACTATCTCAAAAATTATCATTTTCACAAATGAAATGACTAAATATCTAAATTGAAACTTCTCACATATCAATTGCAACTCACATACCTTATCACACAATTTTAAATGCACTAATTGAATCTTGCACGCTAACTCAAATCACATAACACCTAGTTAGGCTAACATTATTGGTTAAACTAACCTGGTTTGATCACGGGTGTCGCAGTATCCCCCACTTAGGGAAATTTCGTCTTGAAATTTAACTTATTCTACTGCTAATAATTTTGCTTACCCACACAAAGGTACAAATAGCAGCATAATAGCTATAGGCGAATAAAAGTATCCAAATTACACAAACCTCGCCCGTCCTCAAGGAAACTCGTCAGAAACCTTAAGTTGTGTAAAAAACTTGATTCATAACATAATCTCGCAACTTATCAAACAAGAACTGTCTTGAAATTAAATTATGAGTTGTTACATAGCTCAATGTTTTTGAAGAATCCGCTCAACTTCGGGTTTATTCTAAATATAACTTTAACCAAAATACATAAGAACATTTAAGGGTGCACTAATGTCTGCCAGTAAACTTATGTACCCAACTTTAACTAGTACTTCCATCGATAACTTGCTCAACGAACAAGTGTGGATACTTAGCTTTCATGTAATCCTTAGGACCTCTCTTTGAGTTCCAACAGACTTTAACTATTAGAATCCTACTATACTTTCAATCTTTTAACCTTACCATCGATAATCTCAACAGGCTCTTCAACAAAACGAAGAGTTTTATCTACCGTAATTTCTTTTAAAGGCACATGCAGGTTTACATCCGTCAAACACTAATTTAGATTTATCATACGGAATGTATCATGCACATGATCAACTTCTTATGGCAATCTTAAACAATAAAGCTACAGGACCAATCCTTTCAAGATCTAACAGGTCCTACATATCGGTGCTAAACTTTCCTTTCTTTTTAAAACGCACTACCAGCTTTCCAGTTGACACTATTCAACAACACTTGATCACCTATAGTGATTTTTAAGGTTTACACTTTATCAACATAACTCTTTTTGTGTTCTCTTATACTTTAAGAATTTCTTAATCTGTACCACTTTATCATGTTGTTCTTGACAATTTTGGTAAATCAACCATTTTCTCCAATTTCAGCACAAAGATTAGGTGACCTTCACTTCTTCCATACAATGCATCAAAATGAGCACATCGAATATTGGAATATAATATTGCTGTAGGAAAACTCAGCTAAGGATAGATGAGTATCCCAACTACCACCAAAATCGATCACACATGCTCTTTACATGTCCTCCAAAGTCTGAATGGTATGCTCATTTGTCCATCCGTTTGAGGATGATAAGCCACTCTAATATCTACGTTGTGTTCCAACGCTTCTGCAACTGTTCTACAAAACACAAAGTAAATCTCCCATCACGATCTGAGATAATTGACACAGGCACTCCCTGCCTTGCTACTATCTCATCAATATAAAGTCTTGCTTACTTCTCCATCTTGTAATCTTTGTGTATTACCAAAAAATGGGCTGACTTAGTCAGTCTGTCGACTATTACTCAATTCGTAACATACCCACTACTAGATCTTGGCAACCTTATAAAATAGTCCATAGTTATTCTATCCCATTTCCACTCAGGTATCTCTGGCTATTGCAACAAACCCGAAGGTCTTTGATGTTTCAACCTTCATCTTTGAACAAGTCAGACAATTTCTAACATAGGTAGCAATATCCTTCTTTATGCATGGCTACCATACATATCTCTAAGGTCATAGTATGTCTTATCTGCTCCTGGATGTACTGTGTACCTCGATGCATGAGCCTTGTCTACAATTAATGTCCTTACACTTCCTATCAATTGAACCCAAATTCGATCCATAAAGTATAAACCACCATCTTCCTTCTATTCCATTTGTTAATCCAGGCCACACAACATTTCTGCTGACGCATTCTTTTCCTTGGATGTCTCACTTTGAGCAGCCAATATCTTGTCCTTAACACTTGACTGAATAGTAATGGGCATTGTGTGTACTCATCTTGGTTTCACTTTCTCCTTCCTACTTAATGCATCAGCCATTACATTCGCCTTTCTTGGATGGCAGTGAATCTCACAGTCGTAGTCACTAAACAACTCAATCCATCTTCTTTGGCGCATATTTAACTCCTTCTGGTCAAATATATGTTGTAGACTCATGTGCTTTGTGTATATAACACTTTTTGTTATGTACAAATAATTTCTCTGTTGATCCCAACTTAAGATCTATTCCTTAGCTTGTAAAGATTAAGTTACTTTGGATAAATCCAAAACAACTATGGTAGAAATTTTGTGAATACTAAAGAGTATGCGGAATCTACTCTTTAATACTTAGAAGAATGTTAATGAAACAGTAAACTTTAAGAACAATGATATAACTGAAAAGCTCTAATATTATTATTATGAATAATACGAGTACTCTGTGTAGTACTAGGGTTTACAACCTTGAAGCTATGTATCAAAACGTCTATGACTATTGTATATTCAAAACCATAACCTAGGATCTCCTTTTATACACTAAGGAGCCCTTTTACAGTTAAACTAGTAAATCTTCTTTTAATGTTAAACTTATACGTATATTTCTAACTATATAGAATATAATCTGAATAAGTCAATAAAAATCTCTTGACACGTCTTTTTCTCTTTAGCAGTCTTAAATCTTCATGCAGCAGTCTTAAGTCCTTCAGCAGTATTAAGTTAGTACTGGCAGTAGTAACTTACTTCTAGCAGTACTAACTAGTTAATACTGGCAGTTGTAACTTAAGCAGTACTAACTCTTGACTTTGCGTATTTTGTTGTTTGTGTATGTGTAGGTACGAAGATGCAAAAATCACAAGAAAACGGACAAAACCGGACAAACACGGACACGGGAATGGATTGTAGTCAAATGAGGCCGAAACAAGTTTTCTAGCTATGTCTTCAAAAGTCAACTCTTGGTCAACATTGGTCAATCACAAAAAGACAAAACCCTTGAAAATACCCTTAATGTTAAATCAAATTCATAAATGTCCCTAAAAACCCTAACACCGTTATCTCCTTTTTATTAAAGAGATAACGGTCATTATCCCTTTATCCTTATAACCAAAACCATATCACTATAGCCCAAAACCTTTAACCCGTGGCCCAAATCTTTATTTATGAGCCCAAGTCAAAGCCATAAGCCCCGAGTCAAATCCCAACGTTTAAAAGTAAAAAAATGGCGCGAGTTAAAAATATTACTATTCATCGTCTTCTTCAGTTTAACCTCGCATCAAATCAAAGGGTAAAATGCAATTAACGGCATGGCTTTAAGATTCGAATACTAATCCATAGCTCAACAAAGCAAAACGTCACATCTGAGCTCTCATTGGTCAAGATGTCAAGGGGAATGACACGTTGGATTTAAACAAACACAAAAGGAATGGATTTTTTACACTAAAACAGCCTTTGACAGCCTTTGACACACGGATTGCCACGCTGGCAATCCGTGTGATCACATTTTGATTTAACGGACAAGATTGGGCAGCTAATGATTGGAAGCAAAGAAAGGACAGGATCATTTGGAGCGTCTAACAGACTTGAAGACCTAGAATCTTCCTTCTCCTGCTATAAATACAAGTATCTCCTAGCTCATAAGGGAGCTGAATTTTAGGAGTAGTATAGAAAATTGTGTGTTTAAGCTTGTACGTTTTTTGGCATTTAAATTTCAATGTATTTTCTTTTCAGTAATATTAGTTGATGTAAGATGTACACATGTGAAGGATGATTCCTTAAAGGGATAAATTGCTCACACTCAGGACTTAGTTGACTTTGGTGTAGCAATTCACATCAACACTATCCTGGAGGAAGAAAAGTGCATTTCTGGGTCTTAACTAATTTTGGTACTATGATTTCAACTTTGTTAAAAGGGATAAAGTGTGTACCTCAGGTATTGGATGATTCTTCTACAAAATTCCGATGTGCACTTTAAATGTCAATGTTAGAAGATCGTTTGAACTACATAAAAGTTTTAGAATCTGCTTAAGATACGGATGTTGGTTTGGGGGGAAGCTGATTCAGAAACTTCGTCAAAAAGGAGTCTATGAAGAAAGATTTTCAAGACATGCTGCATGAATTGGGGGGAAGTTAATCTAAGTCATGCATACTACAATGATTCTAGAACAAGTAAAGACACAAAAGACACAGAAGATCCAAAGGGAGAGATAAAAGTATCATGACTAGAAGACTAAAGATGTCATCTTCAGCCAATTGGAAGCACTGTGGAAGACTTTATTTTTGTTGTATTTCGTATAATTATAGGTGGAACATTGTAATAAATTTCGTATGCCCACATATTGGGGGAAAGATTGTTAGCTTAATAAATTATGTCGGCTATACGGATTACACTAGTTTACATATAGTTTAGATAGCAAAGGATAGAAATTTTAAGTTAGGATAAGTTGTGCATATACAAAGGGCTATATTACCATTTGTTTTCTCATAAGTATGTTCTTTCTCTTTCTCTCTCTCTGAAACACACACACCTATACCCTTTCTCTCTATACATCTAAATAATTTGGCTAACTTATTTCTTTGTATCCTCTTGTCCTGCTGGATCATGTTTTAGCTAGATTGTATGAGTAACAAAACTTGTTGTATCCTAAATATCTAATCCGTGACACAACAAAAGTAGCATACATTAGTACATAGTCACGATCCAAAGAGGAAAAATAGAAAAAAGAAAGAAGTTTAGCGAGAGAAAGTTAGAGAGTGTAAGTAGAGAGAAGGAAAGAGTTTGGATTATTACTATGTGAGACAAATGATTAAACCCAACACCCTTAACATGCTAGGAGGGGTTATTATAGTCTAAGGCCATGTATGGCTCTGGGCTTTTGGCTTATGGGACCGGGGCTTAGCTTGTGTTGGGCTTTTTTTTAGCCCAAAAAATGGACAATATTAGCTTAATGTTCAAGCTCCGTTGAACACGCCTAGCCTATTACATTACATGGACTAATTGTGACTAAGACTGCGATAAACATTTTGTCGACTTATATAAAAATAAGGCTAATAAAAAGTTTTGAGCTCATGACAATAGCTTACAGTTACCTCAAACTGTAACCCAAACCTAAATGTTCGGGGAGTGTACGCTTCAGTGTGCTTACTCTAAAAATAGAAGAGAAGTCTTCTATCATGGTTTTTAAAAAACTGTTGAACATAATTTTTCAAAAAGAACTTTTAATGTCAAATTGTTTCATATTAATTTGTGGTATGCATCCCTTTTAAAAGTGGTATTAGGTCAAAATTATGTGTTCAACACTCCCTTCATCAAATAAGTTTAAAAAATTGTAGTACTTACAATGTCATTTTATGTGGATTAATTTTTGAAGGGGAGCTTTTAAAACCAAAAGCCTTTTAATGTTTTTTGGGTACATCTCTTAAATGTTATTTTTTGAAGCAAAAACATTATGTGAAAATTGATGAATATGGAAATTATAATGTCTTTTAATTATATACATTGTTTACTAAGCTATCAGGAAAATGAATTCATGCAATATAGTGGTTTAATTTTTCTACCATGGAAACGTTTTTTGTCAACAAATTGTAAATCAATTGGTATTTCAAATACTAAGAGATTTATTATTTTAAATAAGGGGAGAAATTATGATTAAAATATGATATAGAAGAATGTGATCTTTAAGACTCTAAGTGCAACTCTTTCCTTCATGTGCAAAACAATTTTGAATCTCAATGCACATGTGTAGGGAGAGTATTTTGGAAAATAATTAATGGTTTTATGGTTCGATCTTTATACCAAACAACCAATTGACTCACGACATCGATAAAGTCATAAGGTGGTTAAGGTTAGGTATAAGTCCTATGATCCAACCAGAACCGAAGGGATCTACCCATGGACATTCCATAGATAGATTATAAGTCCATAGGTATGATTGGAGATGAATGAGAATAAGGGACTAATGTAGACTAAGACATGAGTTATCAATGGAACAATCACAAGATGGTGATAGTGATGATGTCTTGGTAAGCATTGAAGGGGTTAAAGAACTAAAAAGAAATGTATGGATAAAAGAAATAAAGAAAGAAGCCCTCCACACACCTTAGGTAGAAACCGGGTCAATACATTAATCTTATCAAAAATCACAAAGATGAGTGTTAGCATTGAAGAAAGCAGTCATTGGTCCCAGGTGATGCTATGCCTAAACCCTTCCCAGCCATTTGCGCTTCTCTCAAATGAGACTTGTCTACATTTGTCATGACGATACACAAGTTATCTATTAAATCTCACTCCGAGATTGTTGATATTGAAAAGGTGAGCAGTCAGCTCCAGCCTCCGATTACTAAATCCAAAGTGCACAAATCGAGTCTAGAGCCAAGGTTATTTCTTATTATAAATCTCAATAGGACACAATCCATTTATAACACCGTGTTGTTCTCCCTTAACCACATATTTGGTATCAAAGAGTCCTACGCATTATCCTTGAGATCATTGCAGAACATTCAGAGTGATACTCTTTAGTATTCACAGTGACGAATGGAAATCCTTCCAGAGTAAACCTCAAACAGCTCTGCAGCAGGTGACTTGCAAGATTCTATATGAATCAAGCTTGTCCTAACTGGATATCGATTTAGTCCAATAAATGAATTGACGACTTAATCAGAAAGATAGTAACTATCTTATTCACTCTTATCGTGTTGTCAGCTTTGAGATGCTCTAGTATACTGAAATTGACTAGTACATTACGTAACCTCTGGTAAAGAAGATTCATTATGAATTCTATCTGATCACTGCAGTATTCTATACTGATTATCGAGGAACCGTGGTTATTGAAAACCATTATGGACGAATGTGGACATCGACACTTACGTCCTTTTATGTTGTTTTATCACTAACCTTTTAAGGGTATGTGTGGTGATACGTGGCAGTAGTACAGTAGTAGTTGCAGTAGTAAACAGTAGCAGTAGCAGGTAAGCAAAGCAGTTAGCTTTGGAGCAGTTAAGCATAGTGTTGCTAAAAAAAATGTTTGGCAACGTAGAAGTAGCAGTAATTATAAAGTGTAAAATTACAAAAAATGGGTAATTATACACTATTAAAATGAAGAATGTGTAACTATTTAGTTCTTTTATGACTGAATGCGTCTGTGTGTAGTGGTCAATTATTTCAAGTTTTGAATTTATATTTGGCCGACAAATCTAAAACAACACTTTAACGAGTAGTGTACCCGGTCAAGATGGAGTTTCGCGGTAAGTAGGGTGTCGAACACTAAGAGTGAATGTTGGGAATTATGCATTCCCGACTTAGTACCGTTAGTTATATTAGTTAGTACCGCTAGTTGTAATTTGTACTGAAAGTACAAAATGTTAGTACTGACAGTACAAAATGTTAGTACTGATTAGATAGTTAGTACCGTTAGTTTAAAAATAGTTAGGTACGTTTTAATATATGCTTGAGATATCTTAGAAAGGATATGCGATGATCTTGATACGCGTTTTATAAAGGCCTATCTAGGGTTTTCTTAGTCTAATAAAAGGAACCCTGGCATATTTTGTTAGATATAATTTACAACAGATTCAATAGAGATCTATTAGCAATCATCGTTCCTTGTTATCTAGTAACCTAGGCAGATTTCAATTGATTATTATAAAGTTCTTTTGTGAGTCTTAATATTGTTCTTATTTGCTTTATTGATTAGTTTCCGCATAATCATTAGTGTTCAAATCGTGTTTCCATTATTGTTGTTTTAGAATTATCTAAAGGAACAAACCTTTTACACGCTAAAGGTTAGATCTATTCGTTTGTAAACGATCTAACTGTTGGCTATCAGAGTTGTGTGGAAACTCTGAATATGAAGAACTCTATTGTAAGATGGCAGACAAGGTGGGGGGGACATTCCTCAACCCTCTATCACAGCAATGAAAATTGTTGGGAAATTAGATTGTTAACAGACTTAATCTAGTAGTATACAGTTAGTCTGGTAGTAATGTTATGTTCTGGTAGTATTGAGTTAATACTGGTAGTATAATGTTAAGTCTAAGGCAAAAGTTAGTAACGTTAGTACTGGTATGAGATAACAGTATTTAAAGTTAGTATTGGTCATAGTCTAGTTCTGTCATAGTTAGTTCTGTTCATAGTTAAGTCTGTTTATGTAACAGAATAGTAATAGTTATCTTAGAGATATCTTAGGAGATATCTTAGGAAAGGATATGTATTATCCTTTCACACGTTTGTAAAGCCCATTAGGGTTTCCTTTGTGTATAAGAGGAACCCTAAGGCACAATGTTAAGAAGTACGTTTTGAGAAATATCAATAGAAGCATAGAGCTTAATAGCAATTTAGAATCATTGTTTCTTCTTTATTCTTGTGTTAAGATTCCGCATTAACACTTGATATTCATAGTCAGTGTCTCTCATATAGTTGATTTGGATTTATCCAAGTTATCTATCGTCTTACAAAGGCTAGTCAGATCCTAAACCTAGGACCTACAAGTGGTATCAGAGCCTTTCGAGGGACTCTGAGAAAGAAGAATCACTAGATCACAAACAAACACACTTTTACAATTCTATACAAAATGTCTCAACCTGCTAATGATGAGTTCTCACAACATCTTAGTGATGAAGAATCAAACCATGAAGATGCATCAGACACTGGTGCTGCACCTAAACAACAACAACAGATGATTCCTCAAACAACTGCTATCTCAAATATCAAACTCCCAATTCTGAAGAAGGAGGAGTATGATATATGGGCAATGGAGATGGAGCATTACCTTGAGTACATTGATAATGAAGTATGGAAGGTAATTCAGAATGGAAACTCCAAGAAGAGAATTTCAACTGGAAAGGATGGTATTGTTCGAGTACTTTCACCAGTTACTGCTGCAGAAATTCAAGCTGTTGAAAAAGAGAGGAAAGCTAAGAATATCTTGCTGATGGCCATTCCAAAAGAACATATGAGAAGATTTCATGGAATGGATGATGCAAAAGAGATCTGGGAAGCCATCAGAACTAGGTTTGGTGGTAATGCAAATTCAAAGAAAATGCAGAAGGCTGTTTTCAAACAACAGTTTGAAGCATTTAAAATATCCAATTCTGAAGGACTAGAAAAGGGATATGACAGGTTTCAACAGTTACTTTCTCAATTGGAAGCTCATGGTGCTGAAGTATCAACAGAAGATGCAAATCATAAGTTTCTTAGATCTTTGCCTTCAGCATGGTCCAATCTGGCAATGACAATGAGAACTAATCCAGAGATTGACAATTTATCTATTGATGATTTGTACAATAACCTTAGAGTTTTTGAGCAAGAAATTCAAGGTGCTTCAAAAACATCTTCAAGTGCTCAAAATGTTGCTTTTGTTTCACAAAGCAAAAGTAGCACTAATAAGGTTAAGTCTGGTTTTTCTGGTGCATACAGTTCTTGCACTCCTTCTACTTCTTCAACCAATATTCCTGAAAAAGAAGTTCTTGCTGGTTTTGCTGATGAAGTAATCTATTCCCTCTTTGCCAAACAAACAGAGGATTTGGACTTACTTCATGAAGATTTGGAACAGATTGATGATGTAGATATTGAAGAGATGGACATCAATTGGCAAATAGCAATGATTGCTATTCGAATGAAGAAGTTCTATAAGAAGACAGGAAGGAGAGTTCGCGTGGATGGAAAAACACCTGTTGGCTTTGACAAAAAGAAGCTTGAGTGCTTCAATTGTCACAACACTGGTCACTTTGCTAGGGAATATACAGCAAAGGGGACACATGATGGAAAGAAGAAGAGAGACTCTCTTTATAAACATCAAGAAGCTAGGAAGCAAGAGAAGAATCAGATGGGTTTGCTGACAATGGATGATGGGATTGTCAATTGGGGAGAACATACTGAAGTTGAAGAGACAAATCATGCACTTATGGCTATCAGCTCAAGCAATGAGGTATCTTTGTGTTCTAAAATTTGCATTGATTCATACAATATGAAGGTCTTGGATTTGATTTTGGTTTTGGTTGGTGTTCTCGTAGTTGCCATGATTGTGATTATGACTAGGGATATTGGTGGTTTTGGTATTTGATGGTAGGGATTATTGATGTTATGTTAATGGATCTAGCTCGTTCTAGGAATGAAGATACTATAGGGATTTCTCATTTAAGTGTTGTCAAAAGAATTTTTAGGTACCTAAAGGGCAAACCCAAACTGGGCCTTTGGTATCCTAGAGACTCTTCATTTGACTTGGAATCCTACTCAAAGAAACATAGGATGCACAAAGAGTCTGTATCCAAACAAGGGAGGAAGATTGCAAAAGGAGAATCATCAGTTCAAAGAGATCCTCTGTTTGATGAAATGCCTGAAGATAAGATTGATCACATGGAAACAGAAAATGCTCAAAGTGAAGGAAGGACAAGAGAAATGGTGGATGAAGACAAGGAGTTTGATGAAGTTAGACTTAGTACTGAAGATGCAGTTAATACTGATAAAGAAGGAGTTAGTACCGACTTAGAAAAAGTTAGTACCGACTATGAAATAGTTAGTACTGACGGATCCAAAGTTAGTACTGATGAACAAATTGAAGGTACTGAAGAGCAAAGAGAAGGTACTGAAGATAAAGTTGAAAGTACTGCTGGGAAAATAAAAGGTACTAAAGATCAAACTAAGGAATAAATTGCTACTCAAGCCTCTTAAACATC
>BQNB010112983.1:0-22038 GCA_026074375.1 Tanacetum coccineum | reverse complement strand
AACACAAAAAGACCACTCAGGCATTGGAGATTGAAAGCTTAAAAAGGAGGGTGAAGAAGCTTGAGAAGAAGCAAAGGTCGAGAAATCACAAGCTTAAAAGATTATACAAGCTTGGTAGATTTGCAAGAGTTTTTTCCTTTGAAGAAGCTAGTTTGGGTGATCCGGAGGATGCATCAAAACAGGGGAGGAAAATTGATGATATTGATGCTGATGAAGGGGTCACCTTAGTTGATGAAATTGTAGAGAATCAGGGGAGGATTAATGATTAAGAGATGTTTGATACAGGTGTTCTTAATGATGAAGTGTTTGCAGGATAGGATGTGGCTGAAAAGGAAGTTAGTATTGCTGATCCAGTTACTACTGCTGGTGAAGTAGTTACTACTGCTAGTGTTGAGGTTAGTACTGCCAGTCCAATTGCTAATGAATTGACTCTTGCTCAGACTTTAATAGAAATCAAAAGTGCAAAACCCAAAGTCAAAGGGGTTGTGATAAAAGAGCAGAGTAAATCTACAACAACTACAACTGCTGTTACAAGACCCAAGGCTAAAGGGCTTGTTATTCAAGAGCAGGTGCAAGCATCTACACCAGCATCTACACAAATAACCTCTTCAAAGGACAAGGGTAAAGGAATCATGGTGGAAGAACCTTTGAAGATGAAGAAGAAAGATCAATTCCTCTTTGACAAACAAGAAGCTATAAGGCTACAAGCTCAATTTGATGAGGAAGATAAGATTACAAGAGAAAAAGAAGAAGCCAATGTTGCCATGATTGCACAATGGAATGATGATTATTTTTTTGATTAACCCCGTTTTTATATAAATAAATATATAATACTTATAAATATATAATAAGGATAATTATCAAGAAAATCAATGAAACTGAGACTAGTATATGATATGATATTCCCGGGTCGTAGTCCCAACGAGGAGCGAATTAGAAATTCGAGAGTTGGTTTGATATTTGATGTTTAAATGAAAAAGGTATGGGTTTGATTTTCTAAAGCTACGAGAAAATTAAAGCAAACTACACTAAAAACGAGAAAATCACGCAAATTATACTAAAAACGGAAACGGGAAGCTAAAACGACACACCAAAAACCCTAATTTTTCAAAATTAAGCCTAAATTGATTTTTTCACTTTTAATGGACTTAAATTGACAAAAAAAGGAAGTTTAAAGAAAACTAGAACGAAAACGGAGCTAAATTAAGCTTAAAAATGCGAAAACGAGAACCGGGTACGAAACCTGTTCTTTAAAAATTAAAATTTTGAAAAAATGACCCTACGAAAGTTTTTCTATTTTTTCTAAGTGCAAAATGATAAAATAAAATTTTCTAAAAAAGAAAAATATTTTTTTGATTTTTATTTAATTTTTAATGAATTAAAAACGATTTTAAAGAAAATAAAAGATTAAAAATAGTAAACGTTTATGAAAAATTCTCAAAAAATACAGGAAAATAGCTTAAAGGATGCTGGATCTAAGAAAAATAAAAAGGGAAAAGTTGGCTTATTAAATAAGCTGAAATAAGCTATTTAAGGGCTGGTGGCTTAATGGGCTGTTTGGGGTTATATATTTAAAGAAACAAACTCATACCGGATGAGCTATTGTAGCACAGCGGTATGAGTTTGTGAGTGTTGGTGACTTTGAAAGGGGGAGGTCTAGGGTTCGAGCCTGGGCCTCTTCTTTTTTATAAAACTTTTTTTTTCTTTTTTTTAAAACTTAATAAACATTTAAGGGGAACAATTTTTACAGCTACAACTATCTCTAAATCCTAAAAAAATAAGCTCGAAAAGGGGCAATAAGATGGCAGTTTGCTAACTTTTAAACTAGGGACATGCAATAAGCAAACATGATGGCCTTTTTTAAAGATGATAAGCAAAACTAATTAAGAACTAAGCATAACAGATTATTAACTAGACTAAATAAGCCAAAGCAAACTAAATTAAGCACTAAAAATTAAGAGTAATAAGCAGAACAATAAGCAAATGGAAGGGCAGACTAGACTATTATTCTATATTAGGGAAAGGAAGCTAAGCTGCTAAGGTTTATATAGGGAAATAAGCTAGGGGAAATGGGAATAAGCTAAAACAGGAAACTAATCTAACCTAATAAACCATACAAAACAAAAATAAGCTAAATAACATAGACAGAAAAGCCAGGAAAACTAAAATAAGCAATAAGCCTAAACTAGGAAACAAACAGTTAAGGGGCTCACTATTGGCTCAAAAATAAGCCACCTAGAGGGAGACTTAAGGCTTAAGCTTATAGGATCTTAAAGAGGGGCTTATGAGCTATCTATAAAAGCAATAAACTAAGAATTAGGATTAAAAATAAGCAATAAAAAGGACACCAAAGGGTGCTGTTTTGCACCAGGGGAAGTGATATGGTTAGAAAAGGGACAAAAGCTAGCTTATGATTAAGCTGGCTAATAAGCTCAAAAATCCAAACTAGGCCTAAACAGATTTAGTTAAGCTTGAAAAGAGCTTATGCTCAAAAATTTGAAAGCTAAAAACTAATTTATAAGCAGACCAAAAATTAGAAATGACAATGGGATTAAAAAACTAAAAATTGACCTTAAAGAAGAAAAGTCGACAAAGATTTTGGACAACAAAAGAAAAACCCAAAAGATCTTTTTACCAACCATCTACATAACACTTAAAAAGACACAAAAAACAGTTCAAACATGTTTGAAAAGTTTAAATCAAACAAAGTTCAAACAAAACTGTGTTCACCACAGTTTTTTGAGAGATACTTAAAAAAAGACGTCAAAAAACAGTTTTTAAAAAACAAAACATTAAAAAACAGACTAAGTTTTTCTTTTAAAATATTGACCTTGCTAAAAGTTGACCCAAAGTCCCCACATGGTTTATTAACCATTTTTGAACGCCGTTTTAAAAAAGGTTAACCCAAAACATATACTTTTGTTTTAAAACAAAACAGCGTTATACAAAAACTTTTACTGCCTTAAAAGGATTTGTATAAGCTTGAAAAACAAACATTGTTTAAAAAAAGCAATTGGTAAAATGACAAGGTTTTAAATTAAAAACTGTAAATTGCAAGAATTAAAGTGACCCCAATATATAATTACTGAATTAAAAAGACAAGTGTATTAAATAGTATATTGTACAAAAGATTTAGTTTTAACAAAGCTTTTGCCTTGATAACTAAAAAAATATAGACACCCGAAAAAACTACCTATTACTTAAATTTATACTAAATATATTAGGGTTTCTGTCTCAATAGCTGATTTGTTTTCATTTTGTGCTTCTATTTTTGAGAGGTGGAAAAGCCTTCAATCAATCTTGGAGTGCCAACAACAAATTCATCATACTAACCCGTGATTTATTGGCCAATAGGGCTTTGGAGGATTGGCCAAGTTTGTTCAAAAGACCATGTGGAGGTGGGGTTTGTTGGTTTGGCAGGTTTATGGTGGTATGGATCGAGGTGTGATGGTGACAAGGGGAGTTGGCGTAAATGGTTGAAGATATACAGTGTTTTAAACCATAACTGCAGGGGTGAAGTTTGTGATGATGGGCAAAAATAGCACCCTCAAGTATAAATAATAAATATATATATATCAATATATATATATATATTATATATATATATATATATATATATATATATATATATATATATATATATATATATATATATATATATTACATTGAAAGTCCTTGTGGGTTGATTCTTTGAGGAGTTGGCAGAAAAGGCCCCTCATCTTGTATATATGTATTGCAAACATGGTCCCTTGTTATATAACTTTAGGGGTTTGGCAGAAATGGCCCCCTAAAGTTATATATGGCATGATTACAACTTCAGTCCTTGTTATACAACTTTAGGATTTGGCAAATTTAGTCCCTAAAGTTGTATTTTCTTCGACTTGATGACTTCTTGGCTTTGACTTTGTCGGGGTTGACTTTGACTTTTGTTGACTTTGGCTTCGATTAACTTTGTCTTTTCCATGCTTTTCCATTCCGTGCTTGGTTTTGTCCGTTTTTGCTTGATTTTTTGTCCTTTTATCGGATATCCGTTTCCTGCACAATATAAGTGAAAACATACAAATACAATGTATTTTTGGTACGTTTTTGGTCATTTAAGTCCGGTTTTGATGGAAAACGGTATGTGTAATTAAGCACATACCAAAATCCCCCATACTAAGACATTGTCGTGTCCTCACGCAATGCTATGAAGTAAGCACTTAGAAAACTAAGAATCTCGATCCCCCTCGACTAATAACCTCGAAAAGTAGCTAAGTGTTTGTCAAGGGGAATTTAAAGACTCATAAGTTTTGAAAAGCCCTGTCTTTACCATTTTTTAAATATATACTCTTATTCCTACACATATTTTTTGTATTTTTCATTTTTCTCATTTTTTTGTACTTTTCATATTAAGCAACTAACTTATTTGACTTTCATTATTTTATAACGTTTAAGGATCATATAACAAGATGCATTTCGATCCGAGAATGCCCCAAAAAGGATAAATTCATCGTCCCCGACTTTTCACTTATTCCAAACCAAGCTTAAAACGAAATCACCGCTAATTATGAGTTAAGATGCTAACACTACTCATATTTGCAACTTGTGAACTTTTCACTCCCGGCAATTATTATATTAAGGTGAATGTGCTATTTTGAATTTCAACCATGGATCAACGTTTTAAATGCAAAATTATATGCTTCACGTTTCACCCGAGAATATTGAGTTTAAAGGCGAGATCATCCCATGTAGCGACTTTCGTCTCGGCACATCCCAACCTTGCGGCTAAGTGACCAGGCTTTTGAAACCTCACAGAGACTAGTATCAGGACTCACGGACCTTAGGTTTCAAAAACTCTCATGTTTCCCGTATACAAATAGCTTATAAAATAGAATAGTTAAAGTTCAAAAGCATATTTGAATTTAACAAAAAGAGATCTTTTATTTATTAATTCACACTAAACTTAAACACATATGCGATGTAAAACCCTACTGTCGACCTTTTAGAAAGGCTGCAACAACGGTTTGTGAGCCGCAAGATGCAGCATACTATTTATCATCTCGGATTATTATACATACATATGGGCTTTCTTTAAAGGCTGTAAAATCCGTATTATTTGTGATCGGCAAGATGCAACAACCTCTTTTATCAGCCCCACAGTTTTATATTTATTATCATTTTTTCATCATTTTTTATTTTTATATATATCTAGGGAAAGAACGTCTTTTGAAAAATTCAAGTATAAATTTGAAATAAGGCTAAAGTTTTTTTTTTTGCTATATACTACATAAAAATTAATTTTGTTTAAGTTTAAGTCTTCTCCAAAAATAAACACGTAAATTAAATCAGGTTAAGAGCTTAGTGAGAATACGACCACAAATTACATACAAGAGCTCTTAAGATTTTCCAAATAAGTCCTTATTTATGGCATCCACCTCATACCTAACTCTATCAATTTTCGTTCTTTATCGTTTCTACTTCCTAATATTCGCGAACGCTTAGTCCTAAAATTAAGGAACAAGCTAGAGCACAACACGCTTGATCGAGTCAAAATTTAATCTCATTCTACCTAGCCAGGAAAGTATCAAAATTGTGACGAAAACCACTTATTGTTATTTTGAAAATTTTTAAATTTTTTCATTTTTTTGGTATTTTTCAAAAATTTTGGTGCTAAAAGCGGGATTACGTGAAAACAACGACTGCAGGCATAATCAAATCGAAGACCCCCCCATACTAGACTAAACATTATCCTCAATGTTTTAAGAAGGGTCTCTACATAAATCCTAAGCCGTTTATTAAGTATGCTTAAAGATAAACGTTAGTCGATAAGATTAGATAATCGGGATTCCCCAGAATGAATCTTAGAATTTGAATCTTCTAGTGACGTAGACAAAAAAAACCGCAGCCCAGAGGCATCAAAAAATCTGGCGGACTCCGTAGACAATATAACAATACAAACACGAAACATGGAAAAGGAAAAAGGAAAGCCTCCTCACACAACAACAAACACTTATTTATTACTACCATACTACTACTACTACTACGATAATACTAGGATAAGCATGGGGTGCCTCCCACAAAGCGCTTGTTTTAGGTCACTTAGCTTTTGACTTAATTCCCCATACTTTGAACTTGTCAAGTGGGATAAAGTTGGAGACAACGGAACAAATACCAAGACTACAACGGATGTCCTCTTGGTAAGAGCAAGGAAAAATCTCCATACGGGCTTTCAAGAATTTTGTGACATTGAAAGCTTTAGTGCCCGATGAAGATATCCCCGGGAGCAAGAAGGTAACGAACTCTTTTTAGAAGTAGAATCCCAGGGTTGTAAACTTTTTCCCCCTATCAATTTAGGATGAAATACGAGATTACAGCTCCTAGAGCCCGGGAACTTCCTTTGTGAAAGGATTCGATAAAGAGGAGGATTAAAATCCTCAAGAATTAAGAAGCATTAGTGTCTTTCTTTACATTCCATAATGCCGGTGTTCAAAAGGTTGGTGACTTCAATAGAGGTTCTCATGAATGAGTTATATAACCCGGATTAAAATACCTTGTCCTCGTTGTCGGTTGAAGGCAAAGCCAATCACCTTGGAAAAATTCCTCCATAGAAACCCGAGTCACATACAGCAAAGAAGGACATTATTTTGAATTCACACAGGAAGATCAAGTCATCAATTAAGATTTTAAAATCATTGTTTCTCTTCCTTGAAGTCAAATTGGATCCATCATAAGTGTCATCATTAAAACGGTCTCTGATCAAAAAGAATTATCTGTCATAATCATCCCATAATGGTGGAGATGAGTAATCAAGATCATCATCATATAATGGCGGAGATGAATAATCGAGAGCATGTTCATCGGTGAACATCTCGAGAATGGTATTAATAAGATCGTTATCGAGAGAATAGTTTGCTAATGAAGATTGAGTAAGCAAACATTTCACTGTCTTTAATAACGAACATCCCGGAGTCATAATTCATCCTTTCCCCTGTGGAAATGATCACTAGGAGCGAGTATCATCAACGGCGAACTCCTCATGAGATGGTAATCATCAAGAATGTCATCAAGAGAATTTTCCATCACCCGAATCATCAAGAAAAAATCCATATCCTTGATAGGATCAAAGGTTAAGCGGATACTTCTAATTTCTAGGAAGATCGGACGGCATCACAGGGGCAGATCATCATTTCCTGGTGGAAATGTGATATGAGCGAGTTCATCGTCGAACTCCTCAAGAATAATAGGTCGCTAAGGTCTCAGAAATGTAGAGACTAGGTGAAGAAGAGGTGGTACTGCCACTTAAAGAATTATGAAAAGGAGGGAGAAGAGATAAAGGATTACTATTTCCTGGTGGAAATGAATCACTTGCGAGATAAGCTTCGAATTCTTCCCAAATGACTCACTTTCCTTCGAGGAGATAAGTGTGAGGGAAGAAGAAGAAAACTTGGTCTCGGGTTCCGAAATCAGAGTAGGATTGGCCACTCGATTTGATTATCAATGATACGGAGGAATTTATGTGGTTTTAACAAAGATTTAGCAAGTTCTCAATAATGTCTTCCTCCGGATCAAAGATATCATCATTAACTTCCGGTGAAGTTAAATTGGTATGAGTAGAGACAAGAGAAGTGGGATTGCCACGTGGGAATGATTTGTTTGGCAAAACAATATCCTTCACGAATTTCCTCATGTGAAACATTGTAGACATCAATCATGTTGATTGATTCTTGATGAGGTTCGTTTGAATAGCTTGAAGTGTCATTTCTCATGTTTAAGATTAGTCTTTCATTACCGTCACGGAGAATCATTTTTGGGGGATTGATAGAGATATTGGATGGGGATAGCTTTCTCCATGAACGTCAATCAAAGCACGAGCGATCCGTAAGAATGGTCTTCCCAAAATGAGGGGGACACGAGGATCGCTTTCATAATCAGCAATGACAAAATCAGCGGGGAATGTGAACTTTCCAACTGGAATAAAGACATCTCTTGCAATTCCTTTCGGAGTGCAAATATCACGTTTAGCAAGTTCAAGAGTCATTTGGGTGGGAATAAGCTTGGGTAATCCTAATTCTTTCCACACCGAGAGTGGCATCAAGTTGATGCTAGCACCTAGATCGGATAGGGCTTTACACTTGAGCTCACTAAAACCACACGGAATGAGAAATTTCCTAGGTTCACCTAGCTTCTCGGGAAGCTTCTTTAGGATAACCGCTGAGCAATTTTCACTGACGGGTGTGTTTGCCTATTCTATAAGCTTTTCCTTATTGGAAAGGAGAGACTTAACCATCTTTTGATATTTTGGGATTAAAATCAATGCATCGGCAAGAGTGATGTTGATATGAAGCTGTTTAAACATTTGCCAAAATTTATGTATTTGGACTTCATCTTTTTCTTTTTGCTTTTCATGATTAATTCTAGACGGATACAGGATATTCGGGTGACGAGGATCCCTTTGATGGATCACAAAATTTCTTTGTTTCGGAGGTTTAGCTTGTTGGAAGGAAGGAGGTGGGACCTTGATGGTAAACTCGGAGTTATCCTGGTCCGTTAAAATCTCCTCCTTCCACGTTCAAGACCCACCTCTTCCCCGGATTAAAGAATGAGGAGGGAAAGGCACAGAAGTCCATCAAGAGCAATGACCAATTCTATCCAGGGAGTAATGTTGGCTTTCAAAATCACCTTTTGGGTTAGCAACGGTGTTGCTCGGGAGAGATCCCGTACCCGATGAAGAAGCGGTATTCATTTGTATAAAGTAACCTAGCAAAATTTCAAGCCTTTGATACGAAGTAGTCCAAGTTGATACATTATGAGTTTGCATTGAAATGTATCTGTTTGTTTTCATTAATCCTGATGTAGTTTGATAATTCTTATGTAAGCACTCGGAGGTTGGGTAAAGGTCTTGATAATTTTGAACCTTATTCTAATTATGAATTAGAACCCTGGAAAACTAAAATTCCTTCAAAAATTTCATACTATTCTCAACCCTGATATGTTGTACTTTGGGTTGTTTCCCTTGATTTCCGGTTTAGATAAGGCTTAACCAGTTTGTTTTGATTTGATTGCAATCGATTTTATGATTTGATTCACCAATTGAAACCTGGTGGTATCCGAGCTAAAATGTCCGAACGATAGCTAAGCAGGTTGCGGTTACCTTGAGGTTGGTTAGGAAATTACCACCTTGATTGTAAGGCTCCCACATCATATACGTTCCTTATTTTGGCCAACGGTTGGCTGGACAATCATTATAAATAATAGGACCACCAAAGTCCTCCTGCAACTCGGTGTTAACGATATTAACTTGTTGGTTTGTTTTGAAAGCACTCTTGTTAAGTTCCTAATCATTTCTCCATTTGAAGCTTAAGGGATAACAAATTTCTGGATTAGAAGAAGTGATAGAACACGATGACGTCCATTCCCGTTGAGCGAAAATCCCAAACAATGAGATGGGCGGGTCAGATTTTTGATGAATCATATCACTCTTTTTACGACTTTGGGGCCGCATTTTCATAAAAGGGTCCCGCCAGCAAGCTGCATTGAAGGTATCTACATGATGCCATAAGTTAGCCCGTTATAGAAGGTATCTATTTGATCAAGGTTAACCTGTTGTGGTTTAGGACATTGATCAATTGAAAGGCTTATTAACGTTCCCAAGCTTCGATACGAACTCATCGGTCTTGACGGAAATTTTGTAATATCAATCTCAACTTGGTCACCAAATAGGATGTGTGAAGAATTTTTTTCCTGGAGAAAGATTTTTGCCATTTGGTCAAAAGAGTTGATAGAATTCCTTGGCAAACGATCAAACCATTCGGCGGCACGATCTTGCAAGGAGTAAGGGAAGAGATGTAGACGAAGGGCGTCATCGGAGACCCCATTTACTTTCATGCTTTGGGTGACATGCAAAATTATGACGAGATCTTATGGCATCATCACCCCGATCCGCGAAAATGGAAATGTATATTTGTGAACTTTGTATAAAATCATGTCATTCTTAAGTCCAAAAGTCGTTGCTTGAATTGCAATTAGAGCAATTGGTCCACCTCGACCATCTAAAGACGGTTGGCACAACTCCTCCATAGTCCGGAGGTCAGGAACTGGTAAACCACCTCCTCCGGCGGGAGGTGGTCCGGCACCACCGGCTCCATTAGCGGCCATGTCAAAAGGTTCTTCAAAATTAAAAGGTTCAACAACTACCGGTGGGGCTTGTTGTTGAGGACGGTTTTGATTTCGAGATTGAGAGCGAGTGCGCATGCACTCAAACTATAAAAAGAAAATTTACACTAATTTTTTTTTGGTTTTTTTTCAACAATTTTTCACAATCTATTTTAATAAAGGACAATGAGATAAGACACTTAAACCTAATAATCAACAAGCTTCACGGTAGCTCTTTAAAAGAATTAACTTTTAAAGGTGAGCCGTACGTCGCTAGTGACACAAAAGGCAAGTTTTAAAATCTTTTGGATATCGGAACTTATTAATGGATAATACTTCAGTTGAAAGTATTATATGTTGGTGTTCGTTTACCAACTTGATGATTTTTATTGATAATTAAGGACAAATTTTTTTATATTTTTGATTTTTCTTGATTTTTTTTTGTTTTTTTATATATATAAATTTACTAATAAAAGAAAAGGAAAAATATTTTTGTATTTTTGTATTTTTATAAAGAAAATAGCTCCAAAAGGAAGGATCTTCAAAGCACTAATTGTCAAACTTCGAAACGACAAACGCTTATACACTCCTCCCCGGCAACGGCGCCAAAAATTGATTCGAAGTAAATTCAACCCTTTTTATATAAATATATAAATATAAATAAATATAAATATATAACAAGGATCAAAATCCACAAAATCAATGAAACCGGAAGTAGTATAGAATTTTCCCGGGTCGTAGTCCCAACGAGGAGTGAATTAGAAAGTCGAGAGTCGGTTTGATATTTGATGTTTGAATAAAAAAGATTTGGATTTAGTGAGAAAATTAAGGCAAACTACACTAAAAACGAGAAAATCACGCAAATTATACTAAAAACGGAAACGGGAAGCTAAAACGACACACCAAAAACCCTAATTTTTCAAAATTAAGCCTAAATTAATTTTTTCACTTTTAATGGACTTAAATTGACTAAAAAGGAAGTTTAAAGAAAACTAGAACGAAAACGGAGCTAAATTAAGCTTAAAAATGCGAAAACCGAGAATCTGTACGAAAACTACCCGATCTTTAAAAATTAAAATTTATTGCAAAAAAGACCATTTAACGAAGTTTTTTTCTAATTTTTCCTAAGTGACAAAATGATAAAATAACAATTTTTTTTATATTTTTTTCGGGTGCTAAAAAGAAAAAATATTTTTTTGACTTTTATTTAATTTGTAATGAATTGAAAACGATTTTAGAGAAAATAAAAGATTAAAAATAGTAAACGTTTATGAAAAATTCTCAAAAAATACAGGAAAATAGCTTAAAGGATGCTGGATCTAAGAAAAATAAAAAAGGGAAAAGTTGGCTTATTAAATAAGCTGAAATAAGCTATTTAAGGGCTGGTGGCTTAATGGGCTGTTTGGGGTTATATATTTAAAGAAACAAACTCATACCGGATGAGCTATTGTAGCATAGCGGTATGAGTTTGTGAGTGTTGGTGACTTTGAAAGGGGGAGGTCCAGGGTTCGAGCCTGGGCCTCTTCTTTTTTATAAAACTTAATAAACACTTAAAGGGGAACAATTTTTACAACTACAACTATCTCTAAATCCTAAAAAAATAAGCTGGAAAAGGGGCAATAAGATGGCAGTTTGCTAACTTTTAAACTAGGGACATGCAATAAGCAAACATGATGGCCTTTTTTAAAGATGATAAGCAAAACTAATTAAGAACTAAGCATAACAGATTATTAACTAGACTAAATAAGCCAAAGCAAACTAAATTAAGCACTAAAAATTAAGAGTAATAAGCAGAACAATAAGCAAATGGAAGGGCAGACTAGACTATTATTCTATACTAGGGAAAGGAAGCTAAGCTGCTAAGGTTTATATAGGGAAATAAGCTAGGGGAAATGGGAATAAGCTAAAACAGGAAACTAATCTAACCTAATAAACCATACAAAACAAAAATAAGCTAAATAACATAGACAGAAAAGCCAGGAAAACTAAAATAAGCAATAAGCCTAAACTAGGAAACAAACAGTTAAGGGGCTCACTATTGGCTCAAAAATAAGCCACCTAGAGGGAGACTTAAGGCTTAAGCTTATAGGATCTTAAAGAGGGGCTTATGAGCTATCTATAAAAGCAATAAACTAAGAATTAGAATTAAAAATAAGCAATAAAAAAGACACCAAAGGGTGCTGTTTTGCACCAGGGGAAGTGATATGGTTGGAAAAGGGACAAAAGCCAGCTTATGATTAAGCTGGATAATATGCTCAAAAATCCAAATTAGGCCTAAACAGATTTAGTTAAGCTTGAAAAGAGCTTATGCTCAAAAATTTGAAAGCTAAAAACTAATTTAAGCAGCTGAAAATTAGAAATGAAAAATGGGATTTTAAAACTAAAAATTGACTTAAGAGAAAAGTTGACAGATTTTGGACAACAAAAGAAAACCAAAAGATCTTTTTACACTCTACTTAGACACTTAAAAATGACACAAAAACAAGTTCAAAACAGGTTTGAAAAGTTTAAATCAAACAAGTTCTAACAAAACTGTTGTCACCACAGTTTTGAGAGATACTTATAAAAAGACTTCAAAAACAGTTTTTAAAACAACAATACTTCAAAAACAGACTAAGTTTGCTTAAAACTGACTTGCTAAAAGTGACCCAAAGTCCCACAATGGTTTTTAACCATTTTGACCCGTTTTAAAAAGGTTAACCCAAACACCCCCTTAAGTATAAGAACTTAAGGATTTTGTTGACAGAAACTTTTTTTTAAAACAAAACAGCTTATACAAGAACTTTTAATGACTTAAAAGGTTTGTATAAGCTTGAACAAACAGTGTTTAAAAAAAAGCAATTGGTAAATGACAAGGTTTTAAATTAAAACTGTAAATTGCAAGAATTAAAGTGACAAATATTTAAATGACTGAATTAAAATGACAAGTGTATTAAATAAGTAAATTGGTACAAAGATTTAGTTTACAAGCTTTTGCCTTGATAACTTAAAAATTCGACACCCGAAAAAACTACACTATTACATGATATTTATACTAAGTTATTTAGGGTTTCTGTCTTCAATAGCTGATGTGTTTCTTGTGCTTCTTTTGTGAGTGGAAAGCTTCAATCAATCTTGGAGCCCAAACAAATTCATCATACCCGTTGATATTATTGGCCAATAGGGGCTTGGAGGATTGCCAAGTTGTTCATAAGTCCATGTGGGAGGTGGGGTTTGTGGTTTGGCAGGTTATGGTGGTAGGGATCGAGGGTGATGGTGACAGGGGGAGTTGGCGGGAAATGGGTTGAAGATATACAGTGTTTTTAACTGCAGGGTGAAGTTTGGGTGATGGGCAAAAATAGCCCCTCAAGTATATATATATATATATATATATATATATATATATATATATATATATATATATTACATTGAAAGCTTGTGGGTTGATTCTTTGGGGAGTTGGCACAAAAAGCCCTCTTCATCTTTTATATATGTTTGCAAACATTGGTCCCTTGTTATATCACTTTTAGGGGTTTGGCAGAATATGAACCCATAAAGGCTTATTATGGCTAGGAATTCATTTCAGTCCTCTTGTAGGTTTTTTTCCTTGTTATACAACTTTAGGATTTGGCAAATTTGGTCCCTAAAGTTGTATTTTCTTTTGGACTTGATGACTTCTTGGCTTTGACTTTGTCGGGGTTGACTTTGACTTTTGTTGAAACAGATCTTTCGATACCTTAACGGAACCATTAACATGGGTCTATGGTACTCGAAGGATACCGATATGTCACTCACAGCTTATGCAGATGCCGATCATGCAGGGCGTCAAGATACTAGACGTAGTACATCGGGAAGCACTCAGTTCTTAGGTGATAAACTTGTTAGCTGGTCGTCCAAGAAGGAAAAGAGCACTGCCATATCGAGTACAGAGGCTGAATATATTGCCTTATCTGGGTGTTGCTCACAAATCCTTTGGATGCGCTCATAACTAACAGATTATGGCTTTCAATTCAATAAGATCCCTCTGTACTACGATAACAAGAGTGCGATTGCTTTATGCTGCAACAATGTTCAACATTCAAGAGCAAAGCACATCGATATTCGCTACCATTTCATAAAGGAACAAGTGAAGAATGGAATCATGGAGCTATACTTTGTCCAAACTGAATACCAACTGGCTGACATCTTTACTAAACCTTTGCCACGAGAGAGATTTAACTTCTTGATCGATAAACTAGGTATGAAAAGCATGTCTCCAGAAATGTTGAAACATTTGGCAGAGGAAACGGATGAGTGATGGTGGTAACTCATATCATATATATATGTATATATGAAAACATAAAAAATCCAAAAAGATTTTCCTTTTATAAAATTTTACAAAAACAAAAGAAAAAATTAAAAAATCAGAAAAACATAAAAATATGTATCTCTGGCATGTCTTTTGAAAATCGATAACATTTATGGCCTTTGCAATTTGGGAAACTTAGTTTACCTTAGGATAAGTTTAAAAGAAAATTAGAAACATTGTTAAACCTCAGGAGGCGTTTATGCCAAACCTTGAAAGATTTGAACATAAACACCCCCTTACCGTCACTTCCCTCTCGTCACACACACAAAAAACCTTAATCAACAATCGTTAAATCTTAAGACCTTCAAGAACTTGCTTAATCTTTGTTTTAAGCTTAAGGTACACGTGTGTTAACATTACAACTTCCATATATATGACCAAATCATGGAATTTTACTCGAAAAACCCTAAAATCGACCTAATTTTTGTCACCACTTAAAAGTGTATGAAAAGTTAAATTGTTAAAGGGGTTTTGGTCTATTAGGGGTCTAGTTGTTGTACCCATAATAGTTTTTAATAGGGACAACTCATTCATGATTCGAATGATTCTTGATGTTGAAATTGGTGAATATGGGCAAGAATTTGAAAATAGTCATGGGTTTGGGTTTAGAAATGATATAATGAATGTTTGAATGCATTTAAGTGGTATTAAACTTGCTTGAATGATATTTCTTGAATATTTTGGGTTATTTGTGTTCTTATGACTCGAACAAGTCAAAAGTCAAGAATTTTATGGTTAATTCATGAGCTAATGATGTTAGAATGATTCCTAGATGCTGTGTGACCAAGATGTGATAGATATTGTGGCCTAAAAATGTGAAAAATGTTTGTGTAAAAATTTACATAGGCGAACTATACGTTCTCTCATTTACACAGGCGAACTATACGTTCAACTTTAGCACAGGCGAACTATACGTTCATGTTTACTCAGGCAAACAATACACAATAATAAAGGCGAACTATACACGAATTTTTGTACAGGCGAACTATACATAGGATTAACTCAGGCGAACTATACGTAGGTGTTAAAACAGGTGAATTATACACTCTCTATAGGCAAACTATACTTGATTTTTTCTTGTAGAACTAATCTCGTAAACTTGGTAATCCAATTAATCTAAGTATAATTAATCCCTATCTTGTCACTAAGTGATTAATGTAGGTCTAATTTTCCTTAGAAATCGTTAGTGTTTGCCTTAATTTCAATAGTTGGCCTATAGTTAATGTGGTATATGAGTATGTGTGTCTCCTGTTTGCATGTGTATCAGTTCTTTGCATTGTGTGCAAGTGTATCAATTCTATGCCCAGTAATGGTGTGCCTATCTCCTGTTGTAAATGTTGTCTTGCATCAATAATCATTCATGTTCTAGATTGTCTGTTAGTACTATATATATTTGCTTATGTACAAACTGTATGTGACAAATCTTAGCAGAATCATGTCTTCCATCACTGCTCAACAAACCACGCTTGATCATGGGCTTGTTCCCAAGGAGAATAGGCTTGATATCGGAAAATGTAATGGAGAATCCCTCGCGGATTGACACCAAGAGAACCCACAATTCAAGTCGTTCTGGATGCTATTGCACTCACTCCATGCTATCCTGCATTTCTCATCACTACTGATGTCCCTGAAGTATACATGCACCAATTCTGGAATTCTGTGTACAAGCATGACACCTTCTACAGATTCAAGCTTGACAAGAAGAAATGATTCAAACTTACTTTGGAAGTCTTTAGAGATATCTTTCAGATTTGCCCAAGAGTACAGGGTAGAGACTTTGATCCCCTTCCTTCTGAAGAAGACATTGTGTCTTTCTTAAGAGAACTTAGTCATACTGGGGAGAACAATTCACTGAATGATGTTGTTGTCGATCAGATGCATCAACCCTGGAGAACTTTTGTTGCACTTATCAATCGGGGTTTATCTGGAAAGACTAGTGGTCTTGACAATCTTCGTCTCTTCAGAGCTCAAATCCTTGGGGTATGTTCTATCAGAAAAATGTAGACTATGTGGAACTGCTTTGGGAAGACTTCATTTACCAGATTGACAATAGGGCCTTCAAAATGCAAGCGAAGATGTACTACCCTCGCTTCACCAAAGTAATCATTCACCACTTCCTCATTCAAGACAAGACACTTTCCTGGAGAAACAAAATTGGGATGCACACCTCTAAGGATGACTACTTGATTAACACCTTAAGATTTGTTTCAGCAAAAGAAGCAACTCAGATCTATGGAGCTGTTCTTCCTGAATGTTTGACCAGTCTAGTGATGAAGGAAAGTAAAGCCTACAAGACTTATCTAGGCTATGCTACAGGTGCTGTACCTCCCAAGATGGCTCGAAAATTTAAGAAAGCTTATCCATCTAAGAAAGACAGTAATCTAGTCCCTGTAGATGAATAACCTGTCCTAAAAGGCAAATGAGTTAAGAGACCTGCAAAGAAGTCTACAACTAAGCCAGCAACAGGTGTCGTCATCAGAGAGGCTCCTATGGAAACAAAGTCTAAAAGTAAGGAAAAGGAAAAGGTGGATGTTACTCATGGGAAAGGAATTGAATTGCTATCTGAAGTAGCTTTGACTGAAGAAGCTTAGATGAAAGAAGTAAGAAAGAAGAGCTTAAGGGACTTTCACAAGACACATCCTAGTGGTTCTGGTATGGTTGCCGAAAAACCATAAAGTGTTGATAAGATCACACCTACTGTCACAAGTGAAGGAACTGGTGATAAACCAGGGGTTCCTAATGTAACAGAAGATGACTCTACTAAGAGTGAATCTGAGTCTTGGGGAAATGATGAAGACAACAACAACAATGAACAAGAATTAAGTGATGAAGGCAGTGAGCAGGAGAATGAGAATGAAGAGCAAGAATCTAATTCAGAGCAAGAAGAAGAATCTAAAGATGATGATCAAGAAGAGGAGGAGTTTGATCATACTCCTACCGATGATAAAGATGATGATAATCTGGAATCAGAAAGTGATGATGTGATTAAAAGTGATGAAGAAAAGGGAATGGATGATACTACTTACCAATTTGATGATGATGTAGATGCAAGATTGAAAGAACCCACTCAGACTGATAAAGAGGTTGTTCAAGGTGAGGGTGCTGATGCTGAAATGAATGACGCTCAACAAGGGAATGAAAATTTAGAGACTACTCAAGAACAAGTTGTTGAAGATGCTAATGTGACAATTTATACGGTTACGAAGAAGACTAAAGTTCCTGTTACTAGTTCTTCTCGTTCATCCGACTTGGCATCTAAATTCCTAAATTTTTTAGATATTCCTCATGCTGATGCAGAAATTGTTTCTCCACTAGATGTTCATGTTCACCATGAAGTCCCAAGAACTCAGGCACCCACTCTTCTTACAATACCGATTTCTGTTATCACTGAATCATCACCTGTATACACAAACATTCCTCAATCATCACAAACCTTCACACCTCCACCAATACTGACAACACCTAATCCACCACCGACAATTGAAACTATAAATCCTCTATCTATACTTCCTGACTTTGCATTAGTCTTTCAATTCAACGATAGAATAACAGCATTGGAAAAAGAAGTTGCTGAACTTAAAAAGGACCATCTACACACTCAAGTGACAACTTTAGTTGATGAACATCTAGACACACGGTCGGGAGAAACCAGAGAAGAATTCATGAAATTCCTTTCAGAGTCTCTCACGACAAGAATCAAAGAACAAGTAAAAGATCAACTGCCTCAGATTCTGCCCAAGGAAGTGTCTAACTTCACTCCACCTGTGATCGAAAAGTTAATTAAAGAATCACGTGATGAAGTTACTCTAGCAAAGGTGTCTTCTCAACCACATTCTACTTATGAGGCTGCTTCTACACTTACTGAATTTGAGTTAAAGAAGATCCTTATCGACAAAATGGAGAAAAGTGAATCATATCTGGCAGCTCCCAAACACTGAGATTGCTATGATAGTTTGAAAAAATCTTACGATCTCGACAAAGATTTCTTCTTCTCTTATGATGTATATTCATTGAAGCGTGGCCAAAAAGATAAGGATAAAGATGAAGACCCTTCTGCTGGATCAGACCGAGGGTTGAAGAAGAGAAAGACAAGCAAAGATGCAGATGCAACCATAAGTCCTAAAAATAAAGATTCAACGTCTAGCTCTTCCAAAGGCACCAAGTCTCAACCAAAACCTTTTGGAAAGTCTGTTCAATCAGAGGAACCAGTGTTTGAGGTTGCAGATTCAGATATGCCGCAAGATCAAGAAGGGAATCCGGGTGATAATGATGATGAACCTAGGAAAGAGGATGCCTCTAGACGTGACTGGTTCAAGAAACCTACACCACCTCAAGAACCCACTGATCCTGACTGGTATGAAGGCAAGACTCCATAGAAAGGACCAACTCAAAAGTGGTTGATGACTCTCGCAGCTTCTACTTCTACTGATGAATCGTTAAAGGACTTTGATGAATTGATGAGCATTCCCATAGACTTTTCTGGATACATCTTGAATGGACTGAAAATCAAGAATTTAACTCAAGAAATCCTGTTAGGACCAGCATTCAGACTACTCAAAGGCACCCGATCTAATTACGCTGAATTAGAATATGACTTTAAAGAATGCTACAAGGCTCTTTCATAAAAGCTTGATTAGGAAAATCCTGAAGGCGATGACTACCCATTTGATCTTTCCAAACCCCTTCCTTTGATCACGCGTGGAAAACGTCAAAGAGTATCATTTGAATACTTCATCAACAATGATCTTAAGTATCTACAAGGAGGAGTTTCGACTATGACATACACGATGTCTACTACCAAAACAAAGGCTGCTCAGTATGATCTACCAGGCATTGAAGACAAGGTTCCAAACATATGGAGTCCTATTAAAGTTGCTTATGATAAATATGCGTTATGGGGTATCTCACATTGGAGAGAACAACGTAAGTCCTTCTATGCATATGCAAGAGGCATGCAATCAAGAGGAGATGTATATTCTACAAAACGTATTATGGCAGTCACTCATGTCAAGGCAATGAGGAAACATGGATACGGGTACTTGGAAGAGACTATAGTGAGAAGAGCTGATAACGTATTATACAGATTCAAGGAAGGTGACTTTCCATGATTTCGGATCAATGATATCGAGGATATGTTACTTCTTGTGGTTCAGAATTGACTCACAAATCTTTAAGGGGATGATGTTGCTGACTTCGCAATAGTACTAAGAATGTTCACTAGAAGTCTGATTATTCAGAAGCGAGTTGAGGATCTTCAACTTGGAGTTGAAAGTTATCAAAAGAAGATCAACATCACCAAGCTTGATACTACAAGACCAGATCTTAGAAAAAGGCACCCATACACTCCATACAAAGACCCTCAAGGGTTCATTTATGTCGACGACTACAAGAGGAATAGGTTAATGCGCTCCGACAAACTGTACAAGTTCAGTGATGGCACGTTAACCAGGCTTCTTTCTTCGCTCGAAGACATTACCAAGAATATCGACATGGAGTACTTGCCAAAGAGAAGATGAAGCACATTGGAAAAGAAAAGAGCTCATTTCATGATCAAGGACATCAACAAGCTGCTAAAGGAAAGGAGGATGATGAGGAGTTTGGAGAAATTTGTTGGCGGTAGACTCTACGGAACTGACCTCAGACTGCTGCAAAGATGTTGGAAACAAGAAAAGTATCGGTCACTTCCAAGTTGTAATAGTCTTAGCCCGTAGTATGTTATATGATTAGTCTAGTAAGCTAGTCTGGCCCAAGGCCCATGGAAAGCCCGTTAAGGCCCATGGCCAGCTATGTACATAGTATATATACCCTCTCCATGTCTTGGAGAGGGTGGTTGGTTGTTTCACTCCTCATTTTCACACACTTAATATTATTAACATCTTTCTCTCTCTAGAAACTTTCCAACCCACTTCTCTCTTTAGTTCTTGCATAATATCAAAGATTACTAGTATTCTACAATTGGTGTCAAGAGCCATGGAGTGGTGTGTTTAATTTTTTTGTTTGTATTTTGATTTGTGTTCAAAACCTTTACAAAGAGCAAAATCTTGATTAAATTTTTTTTGGCTTAAAAACCTTAAAGTTGTCATTTTTCTTATTCCTGTAGGGTTAGTAACACTAGTTGTACAAGATTTTTTGCAAAAAATCAATCAAAAATATGTCTTTTTGAGTTTTGAAAATTTAGGTTTCGTCTTAGTTGGAACCGAACTAGTCGTGCTCAGTTGGAACCGAACTAGTCGTTTTGTGTTGGAACCAAACTAGTCATTCAGTTGGAACCGAACTAGTCAATTTGTGTTGGAACCGAACTAGTCATTCAGTTGGAACCGAACTAGTCAATTTTAGTTGGAGCCGAACTAGTCATTCAGTTGGAGCCGAACTAGTCATTCCTTTGAGAACCGAACTAGTCAGTTTTTTGTTGGAACCGAACTAGTTGGAACCGAACCAGTTGGAACCGAACCAGTTGGAACCGAACTTAAGTTGTTTGAGAACCGAACTAGTCATTTTAATTAAAACCTATCAACTCAAATTTCTAAATTATACGGTTCTTTCTTTGACTTGTAAAATCCCGTGAAACATTAACTTGTTTTCCCGGTTTTGTCGAGAATTGTAAAATCCCGTGTAGTTTCAAGAATTATTTCAAGACTCAACAACAACACATTCAAACACAATTTCTTTCTACCACCGATCGATAATACCACTAAACAAGCTCTAGGTTTTCAAAATCCCTTCTATCTGCAGAAAGCTCAGCAGTCGAAACCAAAGCTATATGTTGGTGATATTATTGTTCAAACTAATCCTATTGTGATTCCTGACTCAGAAGAGACCTTAGCACTTGATGAAGAGAGTCGTTCCAAAATGCTTTTAAAACATAAGGATAATATGATGTTAGAAAAGAAAAAGAAAGTTGATACCACACCAATAGATTATACTGCTCTTAACCAACTTTATAAAGATTTTCCAACACGATTTGTTCCACAAACTAAATTATCTGCTGAACAAGCCTTTTGGTCTTAGAATTCAGTGAATTCTTCAGAACCCACACTTTCTATTAGACCTACCAATGTTGTGGTTCCAAAAGAACTTCCTAAAGTCAGAATGGTTAACACGACTTTGAAGAAACTTAAACACCATCTTGCTAACTTTGATGTGGTAGTCAAAGAAAGGACCACACCCAGAGCTATCACTGAGGGTTCATAGGGTTTCGAACATACAAAAGCTTGTTTTAAGGATGAAATAATTCCATTTGTAAAAGCTCAGAAAGACTTATTTAGTACATTCAACCAACATTTGGTTGATGAACTTTCTGAAGTCCAAAATGTCTTCTATCAAATGGAACAGGCTGTGAAACAACATCGTATTGAGTCAAAAACATTTGAAGTTAAGATGAATCAAGTTTTGAACGAAAATGAACGACTCTTGGAACAAGTGATGAGCAAAGATACTGTGAACTTACTTAATGATTTCGTGAATGTGCATGAATGTCAAAAGTCTCTCAAACTTGAGACTAAGCTTCAAACGGATTTTGTTAAAAGGGAAACTTACGATAAAATGTTCAAAAGTTTTACCATTCTTGAAAAACATTGCAT
>BQNB010112982.1:2724-16295 GCA_026074375.1 Tanacetum coccineum | reverse complement strand
ATTAATTTCCAATCATTGGATTCCCATTCATCACCGTTGGATTAAATGACGAGCACACGGATTGCCAACGTGGCATTCCGTGTGTCAGACCTTTTGTGCTTCTTTTAGCTAGGATTTAGTGTAAAAACCTTGTCCTTGTGTATTTCTTTCATATATCCACGTGTCCCTTCTTGTGGGTTTCGACCAATGAGATGCTTTTGTGACATCTAACTCTGCCACATCATTGCTTGGTACTTGAATTGATGAGCTATGTCCTTAATTAGAATTAACCCTTTGATTAGAGGTGGGTTAATTCACAAAGACGACGATGAAAAGTAAAAAGCTATTACCCGCGTTTTTTTTACTTTTAAACGTAAGATGGGGATGTCTGACTTGAGGGATTGGGTCGTTGACCTGGGTTTATAAAAATAAATGGGATTGGGCCGGGTGAGGTTTGGGCTTGGTTATAAGGGTTAAGTTATAAATGGATAATGACCGTTATCTCTTATATTATAAAGAGATAACGGTGTTAGGGCTTTTGGTGAGATTTGATTTAACATTAAGGACTGATTTGGTATTTTTGGGGTATTGTCTTTTTGTGGTTGACCAATGTTGACCAAGAGTTGACTTTATTGACCATTGATAGCAATCTTCTGGCACTTTTTCACTTTTTTCGTTCCCATGTTCGTGTTTGTTCGGCTTTGACCGTTTTCTTGTAATTTATGCAACATCCGTACCTACACAATCACAAAGACAACATAAGCAATATACAAGCATTTTATGCATAATTTTATCTTTTTAAGGACATTTTTGATATAGAAAGGATATGTGATTTCTCACATATCATAGATCCCTTCTTATCAAGACACTCAATTTACCCTATCAAAAACAACACTCAACAAGAAAAACCATACCCGACTGTAGCGGGAGCGTTTGTTCATCCAAAATTAGTTGTTGTTTTTTGAAGTTTATTTCTGTGAAGATGGTGTAGCAATACTCGTTTGATTGTTGTTGACGTGATGAAGGATTTTTATTTGTAATATGAAGAATTACGGTTGGTCAATTGTATTAAAGGTTTGTTATTAAGGTTGTGCTTTAGGAAAAGTAATTGTGATATTGAAGGTTTGTTGTTTTTCTTTTTTGAAGAAACTGATTAAAAAATTAGTAAATGAAATATGGTGATTGTTGCGGTTCGTGTGGTGAAATAGCTGATGAATATGGAAATGGATAAGGGCTGATAAAGGAGCTAAAGATGAGGTTAAAAAGAGTTATGATAATGGTATAGTTTTGGTGTGAATGAGTGTTTGTGTTTGTTCAAATTTAAAGGGATCTGATATAAAAAAATATATGTATATGTAAATATGACATGAATGAACAAACAGCTGTGTTTCTTGATTATATGGTGGGGCTGATTAAACATATCAGTAGGTATTGATACGGGTATCAGCGGGTATATGTCAATAATAGCTGATGTTATTGTGGGTCGTTGAATCAGCCACTGAAGCCTGATAAAGAAGCCTTGAACGAGCCATTGACTGAACGAGCCATTGATTGAACGCGCTGAACCAACCCAATGATACTTGTCACTAAACCCAAACCCTCTGAACTTATGTTAGCCAGCATTTAAACCATTTTAGAAATGCTGATGAAAACATCAGTGGGAATAAGATTGTAGCTAAAAAAAGCTTAGTCGATATTAAGGTTAAGACTGGTTATTGATTAGATATGTTATCTAAAGAGATTGGGTCTGACCTGTTGAGAATTTGAAAGGATAAGCTCGGATGGCTAGCATTGCTACTTAGTGAGTTTACTCAGACTATGTCATTATAAGATTTGTTGTAATGTAGTTTGTGTGAGGAAGAAACAATCAGTTGGAATGGAGGAGCTTAGTATAAAAAGGGGTGTATGATCAGTGGAGGATAATGGTAAGGTAGATGATGGGATAAGCTGATATAAAAGAGCTAATAGCTTGATCAATGAGCCAAACTCGCTGACCTAAAGTCAGCTAAAGTTGAACCATAAACCCGCTGATGTGCGCTAGTCAGCTGAAGCTGAAGCATAAACTCGCTGAAGTCGTGCATACTCTGAACTCAACTTGACCTTAAATGTGAACGAGGTCTCTGACCATTGACCATTGTCCAGTTGTCACTGAAACCCGATGTGATCAAAGTCGAGTCTGGCTTAAACCCCTCAAGTTGTCTAGAACCTCGATGAGTTGATTCGCTGAGTTATTGATTTCGTCACTGGCTAATTTCGTTGAACCTCGTTGAACCTGGTTACCCACTAAACATGGTTAGCTGAACGAAAGAACCCGCTAAACTCAACTGAACAACTGAACCTGATAAACCCAAGGTCAGCCATCTGAACCCAAGGTCAGCCCGTTAAACTCGACCTCTGAACCAGATACTGGAGATTAAAGTCTGTTGTATTTGTTCAACCTTCAATGAAAAGTGAGGGTCTGGTAAACAACAAAGGGGTGTCTTCCAGAGAGTGTTCTAACGATAAAAAGCTTCTTGTATCGCAACTTTTGAGGGGGAGAGAACACACTTATCAAAGATAGAGAACACACTTATCAAAGATACCCATGTGTTCATTAGCTGAAGCAAAACATAACCCCTCTCTCTCACAACCAAAACAAACAACAAACACAACTCACTCTTCAAATCAAATATCAAAAACCACAAACCAACCCATCACCAAATAAAAAAATTCATCCCTCAAAATTTCAACAACGTCAAGATTTAAAATCGATAAAACCTCACACAAAAAGAGCCAAATCATGAAAAAAAAGAAAAACCGGGTAGATTCTTTCTGTTTGGCCAATAAGATAGGATTTAATTATAAGTGAAAATCAATTTTTTCTCTATGTGGTAGGTAAACATGTTAGTGATGATTGTTGTATTCGGTGAATAATGGTTTCGTGGTAATATGGGTTTGGATATGACATTGTATTTGTTCTTACGGTTGTTAGTTGTTGGAGTAGTTATGATTTGGTGAATGTGTATTGGAAAGTTGGATACACTAATGTTAAAAGTATCAGGGGTTGCTTGGTTTCGGGCTTAGCCTGAACGAGTTTGAGATGTTAGAATGGGTACTCATTGAGCTGATCGAATTTCAGCCATCTTAACGTTGAGCTTACCAGCCCTCTGAACCGGTCACCCGTTGAACCAAGGAAGATGAACCACAGGTCAGCCACCCCTGACCCAAACCCTAACCCTTTGAATACACTGCCCACTGAAACCACCCTCTGAAGCAAGCTAAAGCTGACAGTTGACCCGCTGACCTGACCACTCAGGGGTTGTGTTTGTTCATAGCTGAAGTTGTGTCAACATGATACACTCAGGGTGTGACAATAACAAGTATGAAAGGGCAATGGTTGTTCAGATGGTGCTAACACTAATTAAAAGAATCAGTGGGAAGAATCAGCTAATGTCTAATATTTGTTCAGTGAAGAGAAGCTAATGGGGTTATTAGCGGAACTGATTTAAAGAATTTGTAGGGTTTGTGGCTGATAAAGATGGGTTTCAAGGAGTATTTAAAGCTCGTGCATTTATCAGCAGATGCGCTCTTCAAAAGTTTTGATCAATGGAAGATTGCAATCCCAACACAGGCTGAACAACGATCAACTGGTATTGCGGGTTGAACGTGGTCTTAACCTCAACAAAACCCGCTGAAGTGCACCGGTAGCTGATGTTTGGTTAAACCAGGCCGACGATATGATCATTAAAAATTGGCCGCTGACCCATAGTCGCTGACCCGCTCGAATGCCATTCACTGAACCAGTCAGCTGAACTCCATGGTCGTTGAACCATCTGATCCATTTCCGATGAACCCAAAAAGAGGTGTGTTTTTCTTTTTGTTTAATTTTGTGGTACAAGACTCATTATAAAATGGTTTTGTTCAAATGTAATGAAAATAGTTACGGGAAAACTCAAAAAAGTTTGTTCAGCTTGGGAAGGGAAGTTGATTAAACATCAGTAGACAACAAATTAGTTTGGTGTTTTGGGTTAAAAGAGCTTCAGCTAAACTTATAGCTTAGACTAATCCGAGTAAAATTGGAATAGAAAAAGGAAGAATCTCCTTGCCTTACGGCTAAAGCATCACAGATCCATGAACAGGATAGCCCTAGGGCTGAAAGTTCACCAAGTGTCGGCTTAACCACCGCACCAAAAATGGTAATCAATTCACCATGTCTAAACGACAAGAAAGAATTAGCTATTCCGGAGCAAACGAATACCAGTAAAGAATCAACAAATCCGTTAATGGCTGATAGTTTGCCAAAAACTATAGTGCCAACTAAGTTGGTCAAGCCACAAGGTTTCAACTTGAGGCCAAACATGGGTATTCAAACACCCACTAAAACTAAGGATCAAACCTTAGTATCAAAGCAATTCGATTAAGGGATTCAATCCCTGAAAATGGTGAAAAATATCAGTGTGTGAAGCCTTCAAAAATTGCTAACTCCATATGCATTTTTTGAGGAGGTGAAAGACACACTCGTGATAAGAACTTCAATGTTAGACCTATCATCACATCAAAATCACCCCACCACTAAAGTTACCCCACCACTACAAAATCACCTCTCAAAACACAAAACAAAAAAAACCACGATACACCAAAATCAATATCCACATTCAAAACACTCAAAAAACCATCACATGCGGTGAATGTATGAAGCGTGTAATGATGAAGGTGGTGTTGACGCTGATTAAATAATCAGTAGAAAAGGGGCAGAGCTCAACTAATGCATCTCTCAGCGAATGCATCTTCAGTGAGTATCATTATCTAGTGTCTTAGGTATATTAGGTTGTTTAGTTGTAAGAAATGATGAGATGGTTTCGGGGTTTAACTATTGGGAGAAACTAATTTAAATTAATGGAGTGAACAAGTGTTCTGGGATTATTATGTATTTGGGTTGTTTGTATTTTTTTTCAATGAATATTTTAGGCAATGTCTGATCACCACAGTTTGAAACGAGCCCTGAAACACAAACTTAACCTAAGGAGCTGAACCAAAGTCAGCACACCCCAAGATGGTCATCTTCAAGGTTCTTCATCAGAGACTACAAAGTTGGGGACAAGAAGCCTTGAACTAGTGAAGATGAACATCATGTCTAAACACATGTTCAACAACATCAACAACAAATGATCATAATGTTTTATCTTTTATGTCTCTTTGTTGTAACATAGTATGTAAGAAGAAGCCTTTATACTCACTTACTGCTAAGTGACTTAGGCTATAGTTCTATCCAATAGGGGAGATTGTTGGCGCAATTCAATAGCCTAATTGTCCCTTGTCAGGATTTTTATGAATATATACTAAGTGGTAAAACGAAGTGGTTTGAACTATCCTAAGTTCATGCGAATAGTCTTCCTCAAGGATGTTCTTCAGTGTCTAAAGAAAGACTGATCATAACTGAGGCGGACATCAGCGAGTGGAAGAAAGAACCAAGACTCAGGATGGATTATGAGTCAGTGTGTATTGGCAATGGTCACCGGGCTCTCGAAGACCATCTCTGAAGTGAAGACCGAAGATATTGGCGAGAACTTCCTATTAGCAAAAAGCAATAGAAGACAAAAAGTACAAAAGCACAAAGTTGCTAAAAAGTGAATAGTTAAAATAACTATTCACTTTTTACTTTAGTGAAAGCTTCTAAGAGAAACTTTGAACTTCTCACTATATATATGTGACTTCCTGTATAGAGATGGTTAAGACTTCTTTCACAGAAAACACACAATGTAATATTATAGTGATAGAGTTATCCTCTTATTGGTTCATGAGCAAAGCTATAAACAATAGGCGTATAGTTTGTCATTCAATATCCCAGTTGTTGGTTTGCAAACAACCGGTGTGAGAATCATTTTAGCCCATCTAGGATTATAACATTGAATAATATAAAGCATAGCGGAATAAGAATAAGAACATCAATGTTACTTCAAGGTTTTTCTTTTATTCATCTACTAATAAACTATAAACTAATAAGCTAGCTAACTACTAATACACACGTTTTCTTTGTGTGTCTAGACTCTCATTGGAGAGATCTAACTATGATGGATGATATAAACCAGACGCCTATGGCCCTTTATATAAAGGGTTTACAAGAAAACCTAGCTTACATAGGAAACTAACTTAATATTTCACATTAAGTCCTTGTTATTTCATCTTTCTTCAATTTTGCATATTTGGTTTTGTAATCATCAAATCTCATATCCTAATAACCGGGTGCACTTGTAAATCATAGATTCATTATAATAAGATTTATAAGCATTGAAAAGTACAAATGGTGTTATTAGTTAGCCAAATGGGTCTCGTTTTGAATATATCAGATATTGCACGATTAACAAGGACCAACAGCCAGGACTTTCACCGACCCGCCAATTTGAATTACAAATTGACTTAGTACCTGATGTTGCACTTGTGGCACGATCGCCTTATAAACTAGCCCCGTCAAAAAGGCAAGAGTTGTCGAACCAAGTGCAAGAACTAGCAGACAAAGGACTTATAAGACCAAGTTCCTCAGCTTGGGGAACTTCGATATTGTTCGTCAAAAAGAAGGATGGATCCTTCAGGATGTGCATCTACTACCGAGAATTGAATAAACTAACTGTGAGGAACCATTACCCGCTAGCTAGGATTGGAGACCTTTTTTACCAACTGCAAGTATACGACGTCTACTCGAAAGTTGACCCAAGGTCTGGTCATCACCATCTTAGAGTTCGAGAAAAGGATATCGCTAAGACCGCATTTAGGACAAATTATGGGCATTTTGAGTTTCAGGCCATGCCATTTGGTTTGACCAACACACCAGAGGTATTCATGGACCTCATGAATCGGGTGTGCAAACCATACTTAGATAAGTTCGTGATAGTATTCATTAATGATATCTTTACCTACTCAAGGAGAAATGAGGAGCACGAGGAACACCTTAGGCTTATCTTGGAATTGTTTAAGAATAAGGAATTGTACGCCAAATCCTCTAAGTGTGAATTCTAGCTCCCAAAAGTGCAATTTCTCGGCCGCATTGTAGATAGTCAAGGCATTCACGTTAATCCCGCCAACATTTTGTCAATAAAGGATTATGCAACGTTTACGACTCCAGCGAAGATACGTAAATTCTTAGGTCTTGTCGGTTACTAACGATGATTTATCGAAGGTTTCTCTAGGATAGAGAAACCTCTAACCAAACTGACTCAGAAAAATGTGAAATACGAATAGAAAGAGAAAGAAGATGAAGCATTCAATTGTTACTATAGAAACTTTATAGTACACCAATTTTCGCATTTCCTGAAAGAACGGGAAACTTCATGGTTTATTGTGACGCTTCGCATAATGGATTGGTACTATAGGGATGCAGAAGGAGAAAGTGATAGCTTACGCCTCTCAACAACCGAAAGTTCATAAGAAGAACTACACGACTTACGACCTAGAATTAGGAGCAATAGTGTTTACTCTCAAGTGTTGGGAATACTACATGTATGGCATGAAGTGTACCATGTCTACAAACCATAAGATTTTACATCACAACATAGATCAAAAGGAATTGAACACGAGACAACATAGATGGTTAAAATAGCTCAGTGATTACGATTGAGAGATTCGATATCACCCTGGAAAAGCAAACATTGTAGCATATGCTCTAAGCAGAAAGGAACTGACTAAGCCTCTTAGGGTGAAAGCCTTAGTAATGACCATTAATTCAAACCTACCGCCATAGATTCATGAGGCACAAGTAGAAGCCTTTGAGAAAAAGAACGTTAAAGATGAGAACCTCCATGGTATGGATAAGGAGTTTGAGACTCGTCTCGAAGGAACTCTCTGCATTAGGAGAAAGAGTTGGTTACCATGCTTTAGAGACTTAAGAGAAATGACCATGTATGCATCACACAAATCTAACTATTCCATCCACTCTGGATCGGATAAGACACATCATAATCTTAAGCAGTTATACCAATGGCCTAACATGGAAGCAAGCATCGCCACCTATGTCAGCAAATGCTTGACATGTTTAAAGATGAGGGGAGATTACCAGAGACATCGGGTTTACTGGTACAACCAGAAATACCCCATTGGAAATAAGATGATATAGCCATAGATTTATTCACAAGGCTACCAAAGAAAACAAGCAGTTACGACACGCCTTAGGTAATCGTGATCATCAAAAGGATTACGCTAACGCGAGACACAAACCCTTAGAATTTCACGTTGGAGATAAGGTCATGTTGAAGGTATCACCTTGGAAAGGAGTGATGCATTTTGGCAAACGGGAAAAGTTGAACCCAAGATATATTAGACCTTTTAAGATTCTAGCAAAGGTAGGAACCCTTGCCTATCGACTAGAACTTCCAGAGCAACTCAGTTGAGTTTATAGTACCTTTCGCGTGTCAAAATTGAAGAAGTGTTTGTCCGATGAAACTTAAGTAATTCCGTTGGACGAGATCCAAATCGACGACACGCTTCAGTTCATCGAATAACTTGTCGAAATCATGGACCGCGAGGTTAAGCTTCTAAAGCAAAGTCGTATCCCTATCGTTAAGGTTCGTTGGAACTCGAGAGGAGGTCCCGAGTTTACCTGGGAACGTTGATGACATCAAATAATGTCTATTTTATAGCATCATTTATCCCATGTTATTAACCCATTTTGTATAGTTATTACAAAGAATTGTTACTTAATCGTTTATATTTGAGAATTGCAGTAATTATGGAGTAATTGGTGAAAGTTAGCAAAAGGCGCGCATTCTGGAGCTTAAATGAAGATATTTTGAAGATTACTATTCTAAAGACCAATACTCCGTATCCATCAAGGAAGATACGGCGTATCCGTGTCTGCACTCACCAAAGACCACAGAGGAACAAAGATCAATACGCCGTATCTAAAGGACTCAATACGCCGTATTCAATATATGGAATCAATATAATATTCTGGAAGATATCAAGCATGGTCCCTACTCTAAGAAATCCCCAATACGCCGTATCCAACTCTTGGATACGCCGTATCCAACCGACTTCCAGACCCTATAAATACAAAACTCAAAAATGAGTTTTAAGTGTGCTAAATCATATTCTCGATACCTAAACCACAAAAGTCGTCGATTTACATAGAGAAAGAAAAAGAGCATAATAGGTCCTGCAACGTTATTCAAATTCCATAGAGACATCTGTAATTCCATATACTTTAGTAATCATTCAGTTTTTGGTATCATTCGTTAACTAGGTTAGTTTACCTTGGCTAAATAATTACTCTTTTATTTATTATGATGTTTGAAGGCTAATACCTTTGGGTATTAGCCATTATTATGAAGATTTGAATGTTTGGTATTTGTTTATCTTGATTTCTTGATTTATCGTTGAGTGCTTGTTTATGTTTATTAATTTATACTTGTTTACACGCTTTTGTATGCGACCTATCATTCAACTGGATCTAGTGAAGCGGACCAAGCAGATCTAGAGTCTGGGATATCTCTCCATATAGTAATTTATACATCTAGAATCATAGTTACACAAATATTGTCCTTCTAAGTTTGTGTCTAGGATACACTTCTGGCTTAACTAGTTAATTGAATATTGCTAATGGTTTATTGATTAGGTTGACTAGCAGGTAACCTAGATGATTCAATAAGTAACGTTCTGATTCTATTGGATAGTTAGACAAGTGGACTACTAGTGTATAAATAGCTATTATGCGGTAAGTGGGTAAATTTTCTATGAGTTAGGGTTTAACAAGATCACCATTGCTTTAATCCCTAAGATAGATTATAATCAGCAAATAGGATGCTTTATGCGGATGCTTTAATTGTGACATAATTATTGTGTCTAGGTCTTAGGATGATGTAACGCCCAAGTCTTAAGAATGATATTCAACCTCGAGAGAAGAAATCATTGCACTAAATAAACAAACCAACATTCTAATCGGATTAATAATGGTTAATACAGTTTTCTTATATAAGGTTTGACCGCTCTTTCATCTTTTGTTAGTTAGCTTGCGTGGGTAAAAGTGCCTTGAATTGATTATAGACACCAACCAAACCATGCCAGTCTCTCAAGCTGAAAACCCCTCTTTTCACATTAGAATTAGATTTAGACTGACATAGATTTAACATAGGATTAGGATAGAAAAGAATTAACATAGATTAGATAACCAAGATATTAATTAAATTGATAGATTTAACCATGCTTCAAGTGTTCGACACCCTACTTACCACAAAACTACTACCGATCGGGTACACTACCCGTTAAAGTGTTTTTTTTGTTTAGACGGCACAATATACATTCAAAACTTGAATCATCTTAAATATACCATACAACGACAAAACATCAAGTTTTTGGCTCCGCTACCGGGGAGTAAAAATCAATCTTGATTTTTATTTGATATTTTGATTTTTAACATTAGATTAGATCTAACCCCTAGGATTAATGTAATTTTTAACGTATTATTCTATTTGTTTATTTATTCTGTTTGTGTAATACGGCGTATTCAGTTCACTGAATACGGCGTATTAAGCTATTTGACAGTTTTCTTTCCTAGACAAATTATTACAGGTAAAAATGGACGACCCTAACATTACTATGGAGGAGTATATCAGGCTTGAGAAAGAAAAAGCTCGTAGGCGTGGTAAGGTGTATAACTAGGAAACTGCTACGTATGGTAAGATCTAGGATAATGAAGATGTTTACGACCTCGAATCTGTTGAAACTGAATTCCCATCTATAGTCTTTAACGACACGTTAACATCTGAAGCAGCACTCTCGTGTGAGCCTACAGTAAGTTCTCTTAACAACGATGAAATTGACTTTAGAATATCATTTGACGAATCCGACGATGAAGATTGCACGGTAATTTTCGACAAAAAATCATTTTCTTACAAAATAATTTATGTCAACAATTTAAAAACGGATTCGGAAAATGATAATGATAAAGTCAATATGCCTTTGCTTCCATCACCCAAGCCTACGGTCAGTTATTTTGATGATTTAGACTTCTTTAAAGATTTCGAGAATGAATTTCCAGCCATTGTTTACAATGATGCTCAAACGTCCAAATCAGATTTATTAACTGAACCGATTTTAAACCCTCAACATATCGATGAATTTAATTTGAAAGATGAAACATCATTGTCCGAATGTGATGAAGAGGAACAAAACATTTTAAACTTTAATGATCTATTTCCTTTTAACGTAATTTATCCCGATGAATTAAAAACGGATACGGACAATGATAATGATAAAGTCGATATTGAACACTCTTCGGGGGATTTATCTGTCAAACCGTTACCTGATGTAATAAATACCGATGTTGGTGCCTATGCACATGGGTCAAATAAGCTTTTGGAAACAAGTCATGATACATCTAATAAATTTTTCAAAACTGAAACTTTTATCAAGGAATTAAATTTTAATATCATGACTTGGAATCATCTTAACAAAGGGATGTCATTCATTTTCCTAATCAAGAATTTGTATGTGCCATTTGGCATCCCGTTCGACCCCAAATTGTTTTATAAGGATGGGAGTAAATTAGGGCAAGTCTAACTTAAAGACTTTTCTGTAAACAAAAGTGCTTGCCGGGAGACAACCCGAAATGTATTTTCAATTTTTATCGAGTTTGTCTTCCCAAACTGTCTATACGGCGTATCCAAACCCCATGGATACGGCATATTGATTATCTGAACGTTATCTAGTCTTTATTTTCAGCACAGTCTATACGACATATTCATTAAATGAATACAGCGTATACAGGTATCAATATGGCGTATCCTAGGGTATGGATACGACGTATCGACTTCCTATACAGTTTTAGGTATTTATTTCGAGTCTAACCAAACGAATACACGGAGATAGAATTGCATTTATTTTCTGAGAATTTATACAGGACCTCATGAAAGAATATCGACGAATATTGGTGGAGAATTTACAAATCTAGAAATCTTAAAGTGTTGGAGTCTTGAAACTTCAAGGCGGCTGTTCAACACGAATTCTTACTCATAAACGCAACTTGGAGAATCTACTGAGCAAACATCAGGGGAGTTTCTCATTCTAATTCTTTTTAAATTCCCGTATTTAATGTTTTATATATACAACAAGGACGTTGTATAATTCAAGTGGGGGGATGAAATTAGAATGTTTACTTGTCCTATTTTTCACATTAAAATGCTTAAATTATGCTCAAATTTAAAAATATTTCAAGCATACTTTTGTGAAATTACTTGTTACATAACCCGCACACAATAACCCTTGTTAGATATTGTGAGGATTTAACCTTTCCATTTCCAAATGTTTACCCAAATTCCATAAAATATGAGTGTGCCGGTGATGTTGTAGACTTTAGAACTTGGCTTGGTATATCTATTCGAGACCGCAATAATAAGTATTATGGATTTAGATGAAATAACTTGTTTAAATTGGTAAATTTTAGGATTACCCCTAAATCTCCTTTACATGTTGCTTATTAACTAACTACATCGGTTAGTTAACCTCCCGTTTAAACCCTTTCCACTCTCATCTTTAGAGTGATGATCCATTAGAATAACCCGTAGAGCCAATCCTTTAGGAATTACACTAACTATTTGTTTTGTTACACCCTTACACCTTAACCTACCCTGTTAGATTAAGTTTAATTTACAATTGCTAGTTGCTTAAAGTGTAAAGTTTGTATTTCCCGAGTCTTGTGTCATTTTCTATCTTTGGCGCGGTTGGAAATTTGCACATTGCAAATGGGAATGTATATTAGTAGTCAAAGCTCATGTGATTTTACTACCATCACAATTATTGGTGAATCCGAAGATGAAGGAACCATCAAAGAAATTATTTGGAATTATTATGATCGTGAAGATGGTGAAACTACACCGAGATTTGAAGTTTAGTTAGCAAAAAAAATTGAAAAAAATGAGAAAAATACAAAAAGAGAAAGAAAGTTTGAAGATAATCGTTTCACAAAGAGCATTACTGAAGGAATTACACGAAGGATCGATTATTCGTTGACATGTCTAAAAAATCAACGATGTAGAGTATTGTACAAAGTGGAAGATAGCGTCACTTTCCTTGTAGAGTATGTAAAGTTTTGGGAAGATTGGGAAGTTAACTGTTACGGGAACGCCAACTTAGGTTGTTGTTTTTGATCGATGATCAAAATGTTGTAAATAGTTGTGTCTTTATCATGGTAACGGTCGAGAAATAAGTGTCTAGCAACTTGTATCTTAAGTCTTAATCTATTTGTTTCTTTATTTTTATTTAACAATAATTTACTTCCCTCTCACCTGATGATTAACCGCCAGTTTTACGCGAATGAAGATGTGATCGAGCGTGCATGTCTATTTCGTCATTACGGCCATGTATGCATGTCTCAGCTGCCTCGTTGGTTTACGACTTTTGATGAAAGTTAGAAGGTTCCTACCCTATATCATTCTTCATCCTAACCGTTGGTTAAATTCAAATGGGGATGTGATCGAACACACATGTCTATCCTGGCATTCTGGGGGTGTATGTGTGCTTTAGCTGCCTTGTTGGAGTGGTACTTTTGGTGAAAGATTATAGAATGATCAACCGTACGCCTTTCCATACAAAAACCCATATTTACCTTTATAAACTTGTTACTCCTT
>BQNB010112981.1:0-22038 GCA_026074375.1 Tanacetum coccineum | reverse complement strand
GAGTGTATGTGTAAACCTTCCACCTCTTTTATTTCTCTCTACAATTCTTCCAATTCTTCTCATCTTATTTTTCTTGTTTCAATAATGAAGTGAAAGTGATTTTGGGTTACGACAATAACACTTAGGTTTTTGAGTTCAAAGCTTTATATTATGATTTTATCAAGATCATATGAACATTATAACGTTACATGAGCAGATTATAAGTTTAGAGAACCTGGTTTGAGCTTATGGCTTAGGAATGGGTTGAAATTGAGGCTTTCGGCTTCGTACGGCTAGAGTAACGACTCTCGGGCTTCGTTTTCTTCAAGGCTTCACTTCTTTAACGTCTTTTATGATCCTAGGATCATATGGGAGCAAAGTATTGCTGCCTTAAGGGTTATAGTGAGAAGATGGGGGGTGCGAGTTTGAATGAACACACAAAGCCCCTATTTATACCCATTTGAAGGTATAAGGAGTAAGCAAGGGTTATGATCTGGTCTTGACACATAGGAGGTCTAGTAGGGGATGTGTAAAAGCTAGAAATTCAGGTGTGGAGGTCTAGGAAAGTAGATTGATGTGTTGGATGTTGTTGGTGTTTTCCGCGGCTGAAGTAAGCAAAAGAGATGCCATGTGCTCTCAATTTTTAACCATAGGAAGGTCTAAGCAGCTGGGTAAGCAGCTTGAGGGTTTCTAGAAGGAGTTCATATAAGTTATTTGCACATGGTTTGGTTTTAAATGGGTCAAAACTGATGATGAAGTGGTTCGGCTCTGGTTTGGGTTCGACGAGGGATGTACAAGTTTTCAAGCTTACATTTCGTGTGTAATTGATTAAGGATGGTTAATTCATGTCCCTAAGGTCTGATATAAGAAGTATTAACAAAGATTAGCAATTGGTTTGGGTTAAAATGGGTTTAAAATGGAGAAATGAGGTCGCAGTTTCAAATAGGGCCTGTTTAGGGTTTTCTTGACTTTCTTGGCTTATATTTTGCATACTCTTGATTAGGAATGATGGAATACAAATCCTAGGGCTTATATAAAGTATTATCAATGAATTTTGGTCGTTGGTTTAAGTTAAAATAGGTTGAAATTGAAAGAATAAGCCGTGGCTTGGAATTAGGGCTCGTATAATACTTTTAGGGTTTTCTAGCTTTGTAATTCTTGTACATTGTTGAAGAAAGGATGGTTAATGATAGATAAAGGTTTGTAAACTCATTTTATGGGTTTACAATGACTCTTGGTTGCTTACTTGAGAATGAGATGGTCTGAAAATGAGTAAACGGGTCAAAATTATAATTAGGGTACAATTAGGGTTTTCTGGATTTATTTCTTGTGTAATTGAAGTAGAATGATGAAATGATGATGGAATATGATTGAAAATGTTGTAATTTATGTTATTACAACTTATTTAAGAGTTGTTTTGAGTTTACAATGGATAAAAATCAAGAAACGGGTCATGATTTAGAAACTAGCTCGGTTTTAGGGTTTAGGGTTTTGAATTAGGGTTTTGAATGCAAAAAGAGGTATGAAAGCTTATGAATGGAATAATTAGGGTTCATATATTGTAAAATGAGTATAGTAGCTTGAACATAAGTGATAGTGAAGAAATGAGGATGAAAACGGAGGTAAAACGGCTATTTTAGAGATCATGCTTAATGACTTGTATATTGAGCTTTTAAGGACTTGTACCTTTCTTTGGATAGAATGTATATTCATATGAGATGTTATATTACTTGTACATATGCTTTAGTATCTTGTATATTCACTTTAGATATTAACCCTTCATGGAATTAGGGTTTAGAGGTATACGATAACGGTTTAAAGCCCGTTTTGATATAACGTTGCGAATAGTACATTATAGGAATAATGTACCTTGTAAAAAGAATATGATGATATTGACTTGACATGTTATGATGTTTGCTTGACATATATGAAGACAGGATTGCCATAGATAGGTTGCGTGAGCTCGTCTACTCTAGTTATGCAAGTTATATAATATATTGAGATATTGTCAATACAAGTAATGTAATAAAGCGAAAAATTTCCCCGTACAATTGTGATAATAGTAAAATAAGTTTTGCGTTTGATGAAAATTCTTGGGTTGTTATAGTCTCCACCCCTTACAGAAATCTCGTCCCGAGATTTAATTTAAAGTTGAATTGAATGAATTTAAGTTAGGCTAATCAAGGTTACAAGTTCACGTGTGTGATGCATTTATAATTATGTTGTACACCATAATTATAATTACCTCCTTTCACACGTCTACTTATTTTCAAGATCATACCTCTTGGTGACAGTCAATAGAATTTCTCTAGATTCTGGTAGAATCTGGGTGGATGGAATACGTTGCGCTACTCAGATCGTAAGGAATCGTTATTCATTAACCTTTAAAAGTCAACATCAAATAAGAATGCTATCACAAGTCTTTGTCAAAATTTTCATACCTAGTGGTATTGAAATCATTTGACATTGTATAGATTCTTGTGTGTTTCCTTGTTATTATGTTGCAGAATATAACAGAGAATTTTAGAATACGGAGATCATGGAATGAGTAATGTCAAGGAATGATTATGAATTTGTTAGAGAGTTGCTAATCACGTGAGATACAGGAGGTTGAGCAACGTAAACCTCTTCATTTATAAACCCATTTAGAAAAGCGATTTTCACATCCATTTGGTACAATTTAAAATCATGTGCACAAGCAATGGCAAGAAGTATTCGGATAGAATCTAATCTAGCTACCGGTGCGTATGCTTCATCATAATCAATACCTTCTTGTTGATTATATCCTTGTGCTACTAACCTCGCCTTATTTCTAGACACAATACCATTATTATCTAATTTATTCCTATACACCCATTTTGTTCCTATAATGGTATGATTCTTAGGTAGAGGTACTAAATCCCAAACATCATTAGCTATAAATTGATTTAGTTATTCTTGCATAGCGACAACCCAACTTTCATCTCCTAATGCCTCATTGACATTTTTGGGTTCTATGGTCGAGATGAAACAAAAAAAATTACTTTGATTTTGGGCTTGTGATCTTAACGTTCTTTGATTAAGATTTCCTATGACTTGTTCTAATGGGTGATTTTTAGACTCTTTAATGTTAACGACCTCGTCAACTTCTACGGACTCAACTTCTAGATTATTGTTATTTACTACTTTACTATTATTTTCAATAGCTTCTTCTTCACCAACATCATCATCAACTAATGGTGATAATTTGGTAGTAGGAGGACTTTCGTCGAATGTCACGTTGAGTGATTCTTCAACTTTCATGTTGTGTTTATTTAAGATAATATAGGCTTTGCTGTTTTGTGAGTATCCTAGAAAAGCACCTTCGTATGACTTTTGGTCAAACTTGGTTAAATAGTCTTTAGTATTTAATATGAAGCACTCACTTCTGAATACTTTAAAATATTTCAAAAAAGGTTTCCTACCTCTATATATTTCATAAGGGGTTTTTCCTAGAATTAGTCGGATTAATATTATATTGAGAATATAAGTTGGAGTGTCAATGGTGTTGCATTAAAACTTTTGAGGTATGAGATCGTTTTTTTTTTTTTTTTTTTTTATTTATTTTTTCATATTAACATAGTCCCCTAGACATTTCTTGTAGTGGTACGATTCTTTCCCTTCAACTCCCCATAATTTGATTGTGGAGTACGAGGAGCCGAGAAGTTATGAGTAATGCCTTGTGCATCATAAAAAGCTCTGAATTGTACTTCGTTATCAAATTCCCGACCATGATCCGTTCTAATAGCAATTATAGAATCCTAATTGGTTTTGGATTTTCGTACTTAATTTTTCAAAATTTTCAAAAGCTTCGCTTTTGGTTTTCAAAAACTTTGTCCAATTATATATTGAATAATCATCTACTATTACTAAAGTATATAGGTTACCTCCGTAACTCTTAATAGCGAATGGACCAAATAAATCCATATGTATAAGTTTTAAGCATCTATTAGTAGAAACCATATTTTTAGCCTTATGACTTGCATGAGGTTGTTTTTCTATTTTGCAAGCATCACAAAAATGTTTATCATACTATTGCTTAGGTAAATTTCTAACCAATTCTTTGGATGACAAAGATTGGATTAAACACATATTTGCGTGACCAAGTCTTTTATGCCATAAAGTAAAAGTATCAACTACCGTGGCAAGACATAATTTGCTTGAGACTTATTTCCTAATTTCATGACATATAACCTATTTTTCCTAATCCTATTTGCTATGATTTTATCATCCTTAAAAACTATTTCACTACCATCTTTCAATAATAAAGACCTTACACTTATTGTCCACAATTTACCAACACTACGAAAATAAAAAGCTAGTTATCTACATGTTCTACGTTTGAATGTAGGTAAGTAAATCCATCACAAGAGTTAATTACTCCAATTATAACGTAAAACAGTACTATGGATTAGTACTAATGCCAGTACATACTAGTATTGCCAGAGTTAGTTAATACTCTAGAAGAAAGTATTAATATGCGATGGACCAAAGTTGCTGACTTGGAGATAAGAGATGCATGGAATAAATAAGAAGTATATCTTTTTATATTTTTATGAAGATTTGTATGTGGATATGAATGATAGTTATCTTGTAAAGGACTCCTTGTTTGTGTAATAAAAAGGAGTCTTAGTTAACGTTTTTTAGATAAGCATATACAAAAACGCATACATAAAGAAACATCTAGAGAAAGATTGTAATAGCTTCAAGGTTTTGTAAACCCTAAGTACTATACAAGAGTACTTCGTATTATCAATAATATGAAGCAGTTTTGAGATATATACATTGTTGATTACTTTACCATTGCTAAACACTCTAGAGTATCAAGTGGTGAGATTCCTCATACCACTTTGATATACAAACAGAAAGTCTCACTTGGAGGTGATATTTTGGATTCAACCAAGGTAACAAACACTTTCCCTACGTAAATGAACGATCAAGGAGCGTGGGATCAACAAGTGTATCAAATGAGTTCTATGGGAGAACTTACCTTCTTTTTAGATTACAGGTCCAACTGAAAAAAGAAAGGCAATTTATCAGTCAAGAAAAATATGTTGTAGAGATTTTGAGAAAGTTCAACTACACAGATGTAGTCCTGCCTATACTCCAACAGATTTGGAAAAGCCTGTTGGTTTAAGATGGAGATTCTGCTGATGTTAGTAAACACATCTTTATAGATCTATGATGAGGAACTTTGATGTACCTTACAGCATCCAGGCCAATATCATGTTTGCAGTGTGTGCATGTGCAATGTTTCAGGTTTTCTGCTAAAAGATATCACATCTCCTAGCTGTGAAAGAATTTTTAGATACCTAAAGGAAACCATCTTTAATATTTTGGTATCCTAAGGAATCTCCATTTGATATTATTACTTACACTGACAGTGACTATGCGGAGCTACACAAGATATGAAAGTTCAACCGACTGGAGGTTGCAGTTTTTTGGAATTTAGACAAATCTCTTGGCAATTCAATAAACAAACTGTGGTTGGCCACTTCTTTACCACTAAGGCTGACTATGTGGCTGCTGCAAATTGCTATGGACAGGTTCTCTTGATACAAAACCAACTGCTGGACTATGGGTACAATTTCATAAATACTGTTATTTATATTGACAATACTAGTACTATCTGCATAACAGAAAATCCTGTTTAACATTGTAAAACAAAACATATAGAGATTAGGCATCATTTTATAAGAGACTGCAATGCTAAAAAGTTGATTCAAAGGCAAAGAAGACCACTGAACATAATGTAGCAGATCTTCTTACAAAAGGATTTGATGCTGGTAGATTTTAGTACTTGGTCTCAAGTATTGGAATGCTCAATCCCTAATGCCTATATCTCTTGTTTGTTTTTGTAAAGTTTGTTAAATGTTAGTACTATTAAGTATTTGTAAATTAATACTGCTAGTTATAATAAGTAACTCATAATTATATATAAAACTGTTTGTCAAAATTTGGTTACTTATATTTAGTACTGCTATTAATATTCTATGGTCTTATTGTTAATCCTGTTTAGTACCCATTAATACTGCTAAATAAGAAAAATGGTTAGATTATGGTTTTCTTGGTGTTGAGCTAACTCTTTCAGGATAAGTAATGAAGTGTGAAATTGGTTTCTCAATGGTTCATAATTTGAGGGGAGGAAGTTGTTTTGTTCTTTACACAAGTGTAGTTTTTAACACTCACACAAACAAATGGTCATCAATTCACCATGTCTTATAGACATCAAGAATTGACTAGTCCAGAGCAAACAGCTACTGGTAAAGACTTCTCAAATCCGTTGATAGTTGATAGTTTACTCAAAACTATATGGTTATCAATGCACCATGTTTTTACAATGAAGCATTGTCTAGACAAAGCAAACGGCTAAAGGTAAAGACTAATCAAATCGTTAAATGGCTGTAGTTTGCCCAAAATAACTATACTTTGTGTGAATTATTGAGCCAAAAAGAAATAGAGAATTGGTGGAGCATAAAAATAGTAAGAGAGATGTGTGAAAAAATAGACAGAGTGAAAGTTATTTAAAAGAATCAGAGATAATATGTGAGCTTAAAAAACTAGAAAGAGAGATTGTGTGAAGTTATTTTTGGCTAATACAAAACTTTGGAGTTTGTATGCTTTTTGGTGGAGAATTAATGACTGCTAGCTTATTTTAGTACTGCAAGACCAAACTTAGTACTTGCGTGGAGTTACCGTTAGAACGGTTAGGCACCAACAGATTTTTCATTAATTAATAGACCGTTTAGAATATTTCCGCCAAAATTCCCTATGATATAGGTGTTTAGACCATTTGGACTATTCGTGATCTTTCTATATAACGGTTTGATTTAAATCACGATCAATTTAATTTTCTATAAGTCGGTCAAACCATATCTCTAACGTTCCTCTTATTTAAAACTCTCAATTAACTTTCTCCAGCTACATGATATTCATACCACGATCATATCCCAGCTCGATTAAACATACTTTTATTCATTGGCAAATTTGGATTTTTTGTGACAAGCACAACATGAAGCGTTTTTTAGAGAAATCTACAGGCTGTGCAGGGTTTCCTCAAATCAACGATTTCCTAAATTCGAAGTCACATAAGCTATGCCCCCTCACAAAGCAAGCCAGATGTTTTTTATATTTCTTTTTTAAGCAATTGTGAGGTCTGCAGAAGCTTTACTAATGAAAATGGAGAAGTTTCAGATTACTGCTACCATTGATGGTACTCCAATCTATCACCGAAGCAATTTAGATGACCAATCCTAAAATTGGATGGATCAAGAAGGTGTTAACTTCTATACCCAACTCAGAGATTTTTGAGCAAGTTGGCCACTCACGACACGGATATCAAGTCACACTGATTCAATAAGTTAACTTTTCAAAAGGGTGCTTTTTCACCTCCAATGGCAGGTTTCATATCACAATATTCTTCATTGCCAGTAGCCTAAAAGAAGACTGCTTAGGACAAATTTAGTAGTAAACATTGCAACTGCTGTTATCTGCTTAGCTACTAATCGAAAAATAATTTTCTAGGATGATTCTTTTGAGCATATGGTTCAAATATTTCCTAGCCCATAAGTTTTTTCATGGTACCCTAGGTTCAATTCAAATATGCTTAATATGTAGAGGAAACACTTCAGTCAACACCACCTCACAAACATATCCTGAACCCTCTCTTAGTTACAAAGACATTAACAATATGAAGAGCCCTACAAAGGATAATTCAGAGGCCATGAAAGTTGCTTTTATATTTTTTTGTTATGTCCCCCCCCGTAACTATCTTAAGATGTTTTGAACCTTTCCACTTCACCTTCAAGAATCACCAGAAATATCCTCACCTTCCCACTAGACATGAACCTTCACACCCTCACCTGAACCTTCAACCTTCAACCCATACCTGATCATCCCACAGGCTTGCATACATCTACAACCCTCACCAACAACAACTATCACCAACCCAACCATCACCACATCAACCATCACCTGGAGCAGTAGCAACAGTTTCTAACAACCCTATTGACTCACTTCTCTATCGTTTGATTCACTCACATGGAAGTGATGAGGGTAGCTTGAAACTTAATGAATTAACGAATTTGGTTACCAAAGTATCTGAGAGGATTAGAGCTTTTTGGAGGAAGACTTGAGGAAGACAAAGAAATCTTACAGTCTGCCTGACTAAGCTACATACAAAGGGTCCCAAGAAAATTAGGAGTCTAGAGTGATTGATTGAAAAGCAAGGAGAAGATCTACGGTTTGTCCATTCTGATGAATGATGAAGATGTTGTAATGATTCTTCCAAACCAGAGAGAAATTATCTGATTCAGAAGTTCAAGAGAAAGCAAGTACTGAAACTGAACCTTTTATTCAAGAAGTGACTCCCACTGAAGTCATTCAAGATCAAGGAATATTGAGAAAGGGAGTGTTTGAAGTTAGTACTGCTGGTGCAACAAAAGGTACTGCTAGTGAAGTCCAGTAGTTTGGTACAACTGAGAAAATATTATACTACTGAGAACTAATCTTATATAAGAAGGAGTGAAGAAGCAAAAGAACAAGAAAAAACAGAGGAAAAGCAATATGACAGAGTCTGACCCAAGAAGAATCCCCCTAAATAAAAAGAGATTAAACAAGAAAGGTTAAGTATTGCTGAAGCCATCAGGCTGGAAGAACAAATGAATGAAGAGCAAAGGGCACAAATTGCAAGGGATGAAGAAATTGCTAGACAATGGGATGAAGAGGAAAGAAAAAGAGCTATGTCTGAAGCCAAGTCTACTAAGAAGATAGATTTGGAATAACCTTCAGCAATAAGGTATCATGCTCTAAAAGATGAAAAGCCAAAACAGTAGCCCAAGCAAGGAGAAATAGTATCAAATACTTGAAGAATTATGGAAACTACAAGATTTAGATTTTAAGGGAATGTCCTTATAATGAGATTAGGCAATCTTTCAAAGGTTTAGGATTTTTAATCAACAATTTGCCTAAAACAAATGGAGCATGGAAGTGAAAAGATAAAGTCTCCTGAAAAGATTGAAGAAAAAGATGCGGATACACAAAAAGAAATGAAAGAAGTTGTTAAAGAATCTGGAGCAAAAAGAAAGAAATATCTTCCAAGAAAAAGAAGGACTGTTAAGAGACAAAAGTTAGAAGAACATGCTGAGAAGGAAGAACTCAAAGGGTTTTTAGATATCATTCCAAGAGAAGATGTTGAATCTCTCTCTACAAAGTATCTAATTATGGATTGGAAGACTTACAATTTGACAGAAAATTTCATGTATTATCAAATCTTTAGAGAAGATGGCAGTTCCAAGAACTATAAGGTTTTGAGTGAGATGCTTGAAGACTTTTATAGACAAGATTAGAGGAGCGTACAGATTATTCAGAAAGTATAGAGCATCAAGACCAGAAGGATATGATTTGATGCTTTGGGAGATCTAACACATTATTTGAGCCCTGATGAAGAAGATGAAATATGGAAGAATCAGCATGAATATAATGTGATAAGCTGGAGTTTATATGATTTTTGTGGTATTCACATTTTACTGATGTAGAATGGTATAGCCATACATATGCTGACAAGAAGAAATACCTCTAAGTCAAGAGATGATTGTCCAATAATTAAAAAAGAAATTAGAGTTGATCCTTAGAAGTTCACATGCTTTTGAACTTCTAAGGTTTATAAGATCTCAAGTGCAGAAGTAGAAGAGTGTTTGAAAGAATCATCATCAGAAGACAAGAAGATTTAATCCAGAAGAAACTTGGGATTTGAAGATAAATCACAAGTTTAGGGGAGTTGTTGGGAATAAATCTTCACAAGAGTTAATACTGCCAAGGTATAACTAACATTACCAAATGTATTAGAACTGCCAGTACATACTTAGTACTGCTAGAGTTAGTTAATACTGCTAGAAGAAAGATTAATACTGCTGATGGTCAAAGCTGCTGACTTGGAGATAAGGATGCATGGAGATAAATAAGGAATGTATATCTTTTATATTTTAAGGAAGAATTTGTATGTGATTAGATTGATAGTAAACTATGTAAAGGACTCCTTGATGGTGTATAAAAGGAGATCCCTAGTGTTAAGGTTTATTAGATACGCATAATACAAAACCGCATACATTAGAAACAACTTATAGAAAGATTGTTAATAGCTTCAAGTTTGTAACCCTATTAACTATTCAAGAGTAAACTCGTATTATCATAATATTGAAAGCAGTTTTGAGATATAATCATTGTTGATTAACTGTTCCATTGCTAAAAACACTTCTAGTAGTATCCAAGTGTAGATTCCGTATACACTTTGATATACAAACAAAGTCTCAACTGTTGTTATTTTGGATTCATCCAAGTTAACAAACACTTTACTACGTAAAGAATCGATCAAGGCATGGGATCAACATGATATAGTAAGAGAGTCATTAGAGACCGTACCTTTGCCTATGACCTTCCTTTCAACTTACTTCCAAAGACAACATTACCTCCATCTTATGCTTTGTAGGTTGAGAATAGACTTCTGTTTCCCGTCATATGTTTGAAGTAACCGCTATCTTTAATATTCCATTCATTCGGCTCCAAACAATTACACTCACGCATAACCTAATTAAGAAAAAATAAACGCAAGACTTGGTCCCCAATATTTCATGTCCAAAAATGATAGTGATGTAAATCCCATTCATTATTGCAATGGTTGGGCTAGTTGGAATAGATGCAAATTCCTATTATGTAACAAAACCTGATTTGATATTATTCAACGTCCATTGGATAATGGATTTTGAAAATTGGTCCACTATAGTTTCTCTTCAGGTTGGAGCGTGTTGTGTCCTTTGATGAGAATAATTACTTTTTTTCTAGGCGTGCGGTGTTCTTAGACCCCTATACTTGGTTTTGAAGTAAACCTAAAACCATTCTTAAGATATGGTTTTTAGAGATGGTTGCATTAACTCTTCAATTCTAATTATGTATTAGTTTCTTTCAAACAATAAAAAATCCGATCGCAAAGACATAGGAGGGCTTAAAACATGTTATGCCACTTTTTGGCTGGTCCGAACGGATCACAATCCCGGTATGTGATCCGCCGCCTTATGGTAGATCAGGTCCCCTGCCAATTCAGTAGTCAACCCAACAAAACTCATGTTTGTTAAGCTTGTATGACGCAGTTTACTTTTATCAACTCCTAACCCCTATTTTATCAACTAATGGCGTTTTTGATATTTCAACCTTTCCTCTTGAGTGAATTAGCGCTTTTATCAAACTTAACATGATTCCTTTAAGTTTAGCATTTTCTAAAACGAAAGTTTGTTGACATGATCGCAAACCAATGGTCCAACTGTTCTTTATTTTCTCTTATTTTCTTAATTTTTTCATTCAATTCTATAATTTCTTTTTCTAAAAGCTCTTTTTTAATTTTCAAAATTTTATTTTTGTTGATGATTTTTAAGCTAATATCACATAATATATCATATCAATTTGCATACTAACAGTCATTAAAGTAAAAGCATTCACACTATATTGAAAGAGGTCAAGAGTTACCTCATTTTGACTAAATGAAAAAAGATTGAGCCATGAGACAATCTCATTGAAGTTTTGTACCCGCTTTCATTTCGCTAATCTTTTTCCAACAACCTCGCAACAATCTCCCTTTGATATTTGTTTAGCGGAGGGCTTTGAACAATCACCAAGGAGAAATGATACCGGGATCACCGCATCTAAAGCATTCCCTATCACTCTTCTCTTTGCGTTTCCTAAACATCCCTTTTCCGAAATGACTTCTTCTCTTCACATGGTTGCCTAACAAATCTACCATTCATTCTAATGAACTTTTTAAAGTTCCTTACGGCCATAAAATATTCTTAGTCATCGCTTCCGTATGTCGAAGTTTCATCACACTAGACTCTTTCTTAGCTTTTAAGGCAATGGACTTGACCCTTTCCTTTTTGCCTTTGTAAATTTCAGAATCCTTTTCCATGACTACTTCATGTACTTTGAGATTACCGATGAGCTCGTCTATAGCTAGTGATGACAAATCTTTCGATTCTTCAATCCCAGTAACTTTGCGCTTCAATTTGGATGTAAGAAGCCTTAAGGAGAACTTCCAACATAGTTTCTTGCTAGAGAAACCTTCATCAAGATCTTTTTTAAAACTAGTAAATAATAGAGTTTAAATCTAGCAAAACCGCTATCAATAAGGTTCTTCTTAAGGATAGTAAAATTGTTCATATTGTTAAACAAGAAGATCAATTTTATTTATCCCTTGTACTTTGGCTATTATATTGATGAGTGATTATCCAATGATTCCAAATATCTTTAGCCGTATTAACACATTAAAATTCTTTTGTATTTATTTTAAGTTAAAGCATTATAATGCAACTATTTAGCTTCATTATTTTATAAGCAAGTCTCATTTTAAGATCATCAGTTTGATGTTCAATAGGGAACAACTTCTAAAATTTCGGTGATTTCATAACCGGGAAATCACCATTCAAATTATAATCCAAAGATCTAAATCTTTTGAATGCACATAAGTTTCAAATCTATTTTTCTAATATATAAAACAATCACTTTCGAAAAGTGGCGGCCTTTGCATAGTTTCTAGATATTTATCAGAATCCATAGATAGATTCAAGCTTTAATGTACAATATACGTTAAAGATCTTGGGTGACCTTGGCTTCTGATACCACTTGTAGAAAACTAAAGGGGGGTGGGAGAGTTTGAATATTTTAAACCGTTTTAAAAATTAAAATTAATTGTCGACTTATGTGAAGTCAAGAGATATACACAAGTGTATAGATAGCATTGTAGTAAATAACATATGTAATGCTGAATATAAATTACGTAAAGATAAGAAAAGATCAAAAACCGATGACACAATGAATTATAATGGTTCGCTACGAAGCTCCTCATCTTAATCGCCTACTCCACACCTCAATACCCAACTTTGAGAGTTTCTTCACTATGTCAAGAAGCCCCATTATGTAGCAAGAAAACCATACACGTCGCTTACAGCTTTTCGGTACTAAGATAACTACTTAGTTTAGCTATGAGATAGAACTAATCAACACACAGCGTATTTTATGGCCTAAAATCTAACCCAAAACATACACAAAAGATACACACAACACAAAGAATAGAAGATAAGATTAGAATATCACAATGTGATGACTCGACTTAAACTAATAACACTTCTGAATCTTCACGTCTTGTTTTTGTTGTCTCATTAAAAGTGGAATAATTTAGATCACTTGTATTGGATTATATAACAAGTTTAATGAACAAAGAATGTTAAAATATAAATATAGAAGAGAGAAAAAAAAAGAAAAGGATGTCTAAAAATCAAGACATGAGGTTTGGTATTTATCGCCACATTTGAAATTCAAATCTAGTCCCAGCGTCAATGTAACATATTCATATTTGCACATCATTTTACGCTCAAGAAAAACTAACTAAAACTTATTTATTTTTAACTTTTACGCATTCGCTTTTAATTTCAACCGTTTAGTTAAATCGCGTAAACTAAAAATCAACAATCAACGTAAACCGACATCAAACAAATACAAGTTTACGCCAAACAAGTGTTATACTATTTTTACGAGGATAAATTAGTAACTTTCATATTAATATTTATGTTTACGTAAAAACGTTTACATTTCGCAATAAAATACATTCAATAAAATACATTTATGCATACATGGAAGCACCAATACCCATCTATACTTCAACAAATACCCACTATTATACCTAATACCCAAAAATTAAATCATTTTACACTTATAATCACCCATGGCCCTTCTATATTTATCAAAACATCCAACACTTAATTAACCTTAACTCCCCACAAGGGTCCCTTCAAGCTAGTTGTTACCAACAAGTAAACCTTAAAATCCAATTCTCCATAAATTGTCCAATCCTTGAGTCCTTCCCCCCATCTTGACCGTCCCCCCTCTTAGGGAGGAGGAGAGGTCTTATAAAGTGTCCTTAAACCACTCTTAAACACATGGTTTTGGTTAGTAGTTTGGCTAATACTTCTAGTAAAGAAGGAAGGTTAATGCAAGACTTATTCACACACATACAACTAGCAAATTTCATCAACGCTTTATCCCTTTTCTCTACACAAGTCACGACACAAAAATAAATAATTTGTTTACATAGTATTTTGATATTAGCAATTTATAAGCATACAAAAAGTACTTTAGGTTATTATATAAGGGTGTTTCAAGAGTGTTATTTAGAAGCTATGGTTTGTTTAATAAAGGTTATAAAAAGGATTTCGGATTGAAGAAACTAGGGTTTGGATTTAGTGTTTACATCTTCATTCATTCACATAAGGTCCATTATAATCTCTACACTTTTATTTAATTATTTCAAGTATATACATTCGTATTTATTATATTGTTACATCACCACTAATTATTTTATAAAGTTTATAAAATAAAATCAAGCATGTACACATTCGAATAAATAATTACACATAATAAAATTAGGTTTAAAGTATGTTGAAATGCAAGAACATGTTTTATTTGATGTTATACAAGTGTTAATTAATTTATAAAACTAATTGATAAATTAATTGTTAAAAGTTTATTTATAAAGTTTATACATAAATAATTATGAGGACATTTTATTTGGACATAAATTAATGGACTTAAATGTGAGGACATAAAGTATACACAAGATGTGTTATTAGTTAAATTAGAGGACTTCTAATAATTTAATTAAGTCAAAGCTTATAAAACAAAATTTTGTAAAACATAAATCCAAACAGTTTGTTTAATCTGTGAACCTACAAATTTATATAAAATATTTACACCTAATAATTGAATAGTACATCTCATGAGGATTCCGTGCTTATAAGGAACTCGAAAAACGGAGCTATAACAAAGGAGTTATGAATTTTACAAGATTATAATAATTAAATATATAAAAGTGTTTTTATAAAAATTATTTTATAAAAACTGTTACTATTTGATAAAAATGTATAAATATGTTATTATGTTAGATCATCTCAATAGAAAACCGTACATATAAAGAACTTGGAAAGCGGAGTTATAACGAAGGAGATAAGATTTTTGCAATACCAACGGGCATTTGGTCCAATGGTATGGAGGTTTTACCCTCCAAGCAGTGTATCATGGTTCGAGTCTTGTTCTAGTGCGATAGGAGTTTCCTCCCGCGTGTGTAAAGGGAAGGGTGCCATTGCCTTCTGGGCTGCACCCAACCTGGTTGTGTGGGCTCGCTACGCCTTCTGGGCTAGGGGCCATGTAGCCACAAATTGCTGTTCCAAAAAAAAAAGATAAGATTTTCACAAGATTAAATATATAAAAATAGTTTTATCAAAAACAGTTAGACGTTACTGTTTTGGTACATATTTTTATAAAATCTGTGACCATTTTATTTTGATAGATTATCTCGTCATGATTTCATACATATAAAGAACACGCAAAACGAGTAAAAGAAAAGAGTAGAATATCTAAAGATTTAAATACACTATTTTATTTTCTGCATTCACAAAATTTACTAAAGCTGTTTTAGAAATTTTTAAAAGTGGGAATTACGATGTGTTCAGGGGTCCGACTTGGGCTTAAAAAAACATTTAAGAAAAATAATAAAGTATTACTTATATTTATATAATATGTATACAAGTCTTTTAAACTTTATAAATAATTATTTTATAAAACAATTAAACTAGTTTTATAATATCATTATATAACAAAAAAAAATATAAATCGATTATATTGACAATAATCAACTTATTGGACAACAAAAATATTTTTCTTTACGAATACAAATACTTAAACATTTATTTAACAAGTACGATTTAAATATGGTTTCAACTTTTATAAATTAAACAAAAGTATTAGGTGGTGATATTACTTTATAATATACATTATTGTATTTAATAAATACAACAAACTTAAACGACCTATAAATAAATTAAGGTTGCATTCCGGCTATCGTGACGATATCTTTGTTGATTGGTTACTACATTCGATACATTCACTTGAGGAGAGATTATATCCCCGCGATGTACCCGTTACACATACATTAACAACTTTTCGGGGTGAAATACATGCGCATTTACAAATTTTATATACTTGATTCCATAACTTGTTTACATACTTGTTTACATACACGTTTACAAAATTGTTTACATACTCATTACAAACTCATTTACATGATTGATTACAAACTTGTTTGCATCGTTAGTCACCCTAAGGATAATCCGTCAACAAGTTTAACCATCATTAAGGAATTTAAATTCACACCTCTTCACCAACACAATTTCGGAAGGCAATCCAAACTAAATTTTGGGGCAAAATTCTTTTAACACGGGGAGATTGTAACAATTTATATTTTTACATCATTTTACGTCAAGAAACTCTCAACTATTTATTTTAACTTTTACGCGTTCAATTTTAATTTCAACCGTTTAGTTAAATCGCGTAAACTAAAAATCAACAATCAACATAAACCGACATCAAACAAATAAAATTTTACGTCAAACAATTTGTGTTATACTATTTTAACGAGGATAATTATTAATTTTTCATATTTTATTTTTATTGGTTACCTAAAACGTTTACAGTTTTCTCAATAAATACAATTCATAGCATACACAGAAGCACCAATACCCATCATACGTCAACAAATACCCACTATTATACCCCTATACTCCAAAATTAAATCATATTACACTTAATAATCAATCCATGGCCGTTCTAATTATCAAAACACAACTTATAAAACTTAACTCCCCACTAAGTTACTTCATGCTGAGTTAGGTTAACCTACAAGTAAACCTTAACTCCAATTCTCTATAATTGTCAAATCTTTGTTCTTCCCCCTCATCTTAGACCGCCCCCCCACCTAAAGAGGAGGAGAGTTTCTTTATAATGAGTCCTTAAACCACGTCCTTAAACACATGGTTTTTTTGTTAGTAGTTTGTTAATGACTTCTAGTATAAAAGGAAAGCTAATGCAAGACTTATTCACACACCATACAACTAGCAATATATCAAAAGTTTTCTCTCATGTTCCTACACCAAGTCATTGGCCTCAAAAAAAGATTAGGTTTTTCATAGTTTCATTTGATTTTAGCAATGTTATAAAGCATCCAAGTAACATTAGGGTTATTATATAATTAAGGTGTTTCAAGAGCATTTGGAGCTAGGGTTTTGTTAATCAAGGGTTATAAAAAGGATTTCAAGTTAAAGAAACTAGGGTATGGATTTAGTGTTTACATCTTCATTCATTCACATAATGTCCATCATAATCTCTACACTTTTATTTAATTATTTCAAGTATATACATTCATATTTATTATATTGTTACATCACCACTAATTATTTTATATAGTTTATAAGATTAAAATCAAGCATATACACATTCAAATAAATACTTACACATCATAAAATGAGGTTTAAAATATGTTGGAATGCAAGAACATGTTTTATTTGATGTTTTACAAGTGTTAATTAATTTATAAAACTAATTGATAAATTAACTGTTACAAGTTTATTCATAAATAATTATGAGACATTTTATTATGACCATAAATTAATAGACATAAATGGAGGACATAAAGTATACGCAAGATGTGTTATTAGTTAAATTAGAGGACTTGTAGTAATTTAATTATGTCAAAAGCTTATAAAACAAATTTTATAAAACATAAATCCAAACAGTTTGTTTAATCTGTGAACTTATGAATTTTTATAAAATATTTACACCTGATAATTAACTAGTACATCTCATGAGGATTCCGTGCACGTAAAGAACTCGAAAAACAGAGCTATAACGAAGGAGTTGTGAATTTTACAAGATTACGATAATTAAATATATAAAAGTGTTTTTATAAAAGTTATTTTATAAAAACTGTTACTGTTTTGAATCTGATAAAAGTATTATTATGTTAGATTATCTCAATAAGAAACCGTACATATAAAGAACTTAAAAACGGAGTTATAACGAAGGAGATACAATCTTCCGCAAGATTAAATATATAAAAATAGTTTTATAAAAACTGTTAGATGTTACTGTTTCGGTACTGATTTTTATCAAATCTGTGATCATTTTATTTTGATAGATTATCTCGTCACGATTTCTTACATATAAAGAACACGTAAAACGGAGTTAAAATGAGAAAGTTATGAATTTCTAAAGATTTAAATACACTATTTTATTTTCTGCATTTACAAAAATTTACTAAAGTTGTTAGAAATTATAAAAGTGGTTTACGAGTGTTTTTGGTCCGTTTGGGCTATAAAAACGTTAAGAAATAATATAGAATTACTTATATAATATTTATACATGTTTTTTTTAAATTTATAAATATTATTTTATAAAACAATTAAATTAAACTAGTTATATAATATCATTATATAAACAATAAAAATATTAAATCAAGTATTATTGAAAAATAATCAACTATTGGACAACAATAATATTTTTCTTTACGGATACAAATACTTAAACGTTTAATCAACAATTACAATTTAAATATGGTTAACTTTTATAAATTAAACAAAACTATTAGGTGGTGATATAACTTTATAATATACATTGTTGTATTTATTTTAAATACATCGTATTTATACGACCTATAATTAGTTAGGTTGCATTCCGGCTATTCATAAGACGATATTCTTTGGTTGGATTGGTTACTACAATTCGATACATCCCTTGAGGTAGTTTATAGCCCCACGTTTTACTCGTTTTACACATACTTTAACACTTTTCAGGGAGAGAATACATGCGCATTTATAAATTTTTACATAAATGATTCCATAACTTGTTTACATACTCGTTTACATACACGTATACAAAATTGTTTACATACTCATTACAAACTCATTTACATGATTAATTACAAACTCGTTTGCATGAACGTTTATAAACTCATTTACATGATTGATTACAAACTCGTTTACATACCCATTTACATATCTCACGGTAGAATACATTGCTTGTTTTCATTTTTGAACGCAAGTACATTACTTTACTTTTGAAATGATTACGGATTAGCTTAAGGGGCATGAACTGTTAATTACGATTGGTAGGCTCGAGTGTTATAAAATAAATCTATTTGGGCGTGACAACCCCGTTCGGGTTAGTAGCTCTCACTAGTTCGACGGATTGAACTAACGAACGTTATATCATGTCGGAGCATTGAACGACAATTACTTGAACACTTACAGTGCCTGAAAAGATTGGCATACATTACAAGTCCGAGCCTCAGTATCATGAACTTAGTGTAATCGTAATCACATTTTCGTGACTATTGTATGTGTTACAATGGTCATACACACTTTAAAAATCTTTGATTTCCAACATGCATACTTACATTTTTGTGACTATTATAAGGATTGAAATGGTCATACACACTTTATAAATCACCTTTCCATTATTCTTGCACTCAAGGTCAAGAAACTCAAATAGCTATTTGATAAAAATGATTGTGAAGTAATTAAAAGAGATTTAGGGATGTTTGTCCAACTTCAAGTAGACAACGACGAATCATTGGACAAAGGGTATGCTTGGGTATTCCTTATATGTATTTGGTTTAGTTACAAACTAACCATGTTTAATCCTTATATATATATGGTTTAGTTAAAAAATAACCATGGTTAAGTAGATAAGTTGGCATAGTTAGGATAGAAAGAATATGCACAACGAATAAAGAATATGCCAAAGAAGTATTCCTTTCTTGGAGAGGAAGTAAGGATGTTGGGAGGGATAATTTGAAATTCAAATTCAAATATCAACATGTGGGATAAATATGTGAAGGATGTGAGTTGTAATGAGTTGTCATGGATGTGATGTTTAGGAGCCTTAGAATTCAAATTCAAATTTTGAATTTGCATGTTAGGATAAGGTGGTGAGTAGGATATGAGGAGGATATGATAAGGATGCGATGTGATATTTATGTTTCAAGTTTTAAATTTATATTTTACCGACTTTACCAAAAACAACACTTTAACGAGTAGTGTACCCGACAGATGGGAGTTTCGTGGTAAGTAGGGTGTCGATCACTAAGAGCGAGAAACAATCTTTCAATTTATTAACATTTTGGTTATCTAGACTAAGTTAATTCTATTCTATGCTAAACCTATGTTAATCCTAAATCTAATGGATAAGGGGGTTTTTCAGCCTGAGACACTGGCATGGGTTTTGTGGTGATTAAGATCAACTTAAGACACAATAACACACGCAAGTAAATTAACATAAGATAAAACAACGATCTAGCCAAATATAAGAAAACTGTATTAGCCGTGATTAATCCAATTAGAACGTTGGTTTGTTTATTTAGTGCAATCATTACTTATCTTGAGGCGGTATATCATACTTAAGACTTAAGTGTTACTTCTTCCTAAGACCTAGATACGAAGAATTCTGTCACAATTAAATGTATCCGAATAAAGCAACCTTATTTGTTGATTATAATCTATCTTAGGGGTTAAAGCAATGGTTATCTTGGTAAACCCTAGCTCATAGAGACTTTACCCACTTACGGCTTAAAGGCAATTCATACACTAGTAGTCCACTGGCCAAGTCTTTACCAATTAATTGAAAACGTACTCGTTGATCCCAAGGGTCACCTGCCAGTCCAACTAAGCTCGCAGTCTAAAGGCAAAGATAGGTCATTATTCATGATCCTATTGGTCTAAATGTATAAATTAATATATGGAGAGCCATCCCAACATCTAGATTACTTGGTCTGTATCACTAGATCCAGTTGAATGATAAGTCGCATACAAAAACAAGTAAAAAAGTATCAACTGATAAACATAAACAAGCAATCAAAGATAAATTAAGCAATCAATATAAACAAAACCCAACATTTAAATCTTCATAATAATGGCTAATACCCGAAGGTATTAGCCTTCAAACATCATAATCAATACAAGAGTAATAATTTAGCCAAGGTAAACTAACCGAGTTAACGAATGATACCAAAAACTAAACGATTACAAGAGTATAGGAGATTACAAAATGTTTCCTATGGAATTAGTTGCTATGCTCAACCTCTTCTACTCTTCTTCTCTTCTGAAAATTGACTTTTATGGTTAATGTATCAAAAAAATGATTTAGCACACTGAAAACCCGTTTTTAGGTTTTCTATTTATAAGGTCTGGAATTTGGTCGATACGGCGTATTGATTGTGGTCAATACGGCGTATCGGGGGTTTCTTGGAGTAGGGACCACGTTCAATATCTTCCAGAATATTTTATTACTATATCTTGAATACGGCGTATAGACTTCTTCTGGATACGGCATATTAAATCTTGTTCCTTCGTGGTCTTTAGTGAAGTGCAGGCACAGATACGCCGTATCTTCCTTGATGAATACGGCGTACATACTTCTTCAGGATATGGCATATTAAATCTTGTTCCTTCATGGTCTTTAGTGTAGTGCAGGCACAAATACACCGTATCTTCCTTGATGGATATAGCGTATAGGATGTCAAAATTAGTTTCTTCATATTTCTTCGTTTAAGCTTTAGAATGTGTGCCTTTTAGCTAATCTTTACCAAGTACTCCATAATTACTGCAATTCTCAAATACAAATGATTAAGTAACAATTCTTTGCAGTAATTATACAAAATGGGTTATTTACATGGGATAAATGATGCTATAAAAGTAATGTTATTTGCTGTCATCAAATATTCCCCCACTTGAATCCTACTTGTCCTCGGGTAGCCTTTAGAAGTTTATGAAATGTATCCCTAAGGATTTTTCTGTTTAATCAATTATTCGATCTATTACAAGCACACAACCAAACATCTCACAAAATAGGAAGATGAAAACACTCAAATCACTCAACTAATCTATGTGGTAACATGTAACTAATTCGCTTAATTGCTCGGTCATGACAAGTATTCTATCATAAGCTTGGCAAAGATACACATCTCCACCACTAGAGCTAAGGAGTAACAAGTTTATAAAGGTAAAATGGGTTTTTATTATAAGGCTTAGGGTTGATCATTGGTATGTGCTTAATTACACATACCTTTTACCTTTAAAAACGAGCTAAAATAACCAAAAACGGACTCAAAATGCC
>BQNB010112980.1:0-22038 GCA_026074375.1 Tanacetum coccineum | reverse complement strand
GATAGCATGCAACTAATGGAATTGATGGCACATTGTACAATATTGTGTGAATTGGTGAGCAAAAAGAATAGAGAAAAATTATGAGCTCAAAAACAGAAAGAGAGTTGTGTGAAAAACAGAAAGAGTGAATTGGTGAGCAAAAAAAAGAATTGAGAGATAATGTGTGAGCATAAAAACAGAAAGAGAGAAAGTGAGATTGGTGATGGAAAAGCTCTTTGGAGGAATTTTAAGTTAATACTGGTCTCTTCAAATTAGTACTGTTGGGCTTAAAGTTAGTACTGCTAGGCTAATTTTAGTACTGCTAGAAGACCGTTAGTACTGTTTGACCCGTAACTAAATTTCCTTCTCAATTTCTAGCAGTTGCTAAATTTCCGCCAACTGCCATACTTATAGGCTATAGGGTTTGACTAATTGAAGATTTCTTGATCTTTCTATAAACTTAAAAGATTTCTTCAAGATAAGTACAAATATTCTTCAGTCGGTGACACTTTAAACTCTTAAATACTCTCTTAAATATCAATTAACTCTACCAAACATCCAAACTCTCTCTCACAAAAAATCGTATAACCTTAATCAACTTTCTATTCATCAAATGGCTACTTTAGAGTTTTGCGACAAGCACAAAATGGTGGCATACTTGGAGAAACCAGATGGCAATACAGATTTTCATCAGATCATTGATTTCCTAACTTCTAGTCACATTCACTATGCTCTCATAGAGAATCCAACAATCTATGCTTCATTTATCAAATAATTTTGGACAACAGCTACTGCTAGCATAAATGTTAATGGAGAAGTAGAACTAACTGCTAGCATAGATAGACAAGCCAAGACCATCACTGAAGCATCATTAAGAAGACATATGAAGTTGAAAGACAATGGTGGAATTACTTCTTTACCCAACATAGAGATATTTGAGCAACTTGCTCTTATGGGGTATGCAACTGATTCTGATAAGCTTACATTTCAAAAGAGTAATTTTTCACCACAATGGAGGTTTTTCATTCATACAATCCTCCACTGCTTGAGCCCTAAAAAGACTTCTTGGGAGCAGTTTAGCAGCAACATAGCTACTGCTATTATCTGCCTAGTAACAAGTAGAACTTTTAATTTTTCAAAATTCATCTTTGATGCAATGGTAAAGAATTTGGATAACCATCATAAGTTTTTTATGTATCCTAGATTTATCCAAATTTGTTTAAACAAGCAAAGGAGACTTCTTAAAACCCACACAAGAACCTATCCCACTCCTGTACTTACATAAAAAGTTTTTAATAACATGAAACGAGTTACAAGGGGTTATTCTGGTGAAGACATTCCTTTATTTCCTTCCATGATCACTGCTCCTGACACATCTCCCTCAATAATCACATCTTCCCCATCCTTATCACCTCAACATACACCTGTCAGTGCTCTTTCACCTTCACCACCACCCATCACAGAAACTTCACCTCCTGCAAATGAGTCTGCTCTAATTCCTTATGAATCACCTCTCCAAAGTGTTCACTCACTTGGACGTGATAAGGGTAGTGTATCACTTAATGAATTGATGGATTTGGTTACTCAGTTGACTGATAAAGTTGGAAGCTTGGAGAATGAATTAAAGAACACCAAGAAGGTTTATGGTACTGCTATTAGCAAGCTAGTCAAAAGAGTGAAGAAGTTAGAGAAGCAAGTTAAGATAGGCAAAGCTAGTAGAAGAACAAAGATAGTTCTTTCAGAAGATGATGCAATAGAGGAGGATTCTTCCAAACAGGGGAAGAGTTTAATTGAAGAATTAGACATGGATGCTGATATCTCTTTAGTTCCTCCACATGCAGAGATTCAGGAGAAGATACGTGATGAAACTGAGGTGTTGATAGAAGAAGAAGCTACAGAGATTGTACAAGATCAAGGAAGTGGTGAAAAAGGGGAACAATAGGTTTCTACTGCTGACACTGAACTTAAAACTGCTGATATACCTATTAGTACTGCCAATGAAACTCCTGAGGTTAGTACTGCTGCTGAAAGTTTGGTATATATAAGAAGGAGTGAAAAGAAGAAGAAAGATAAAGGCAAGGCAATCATAATTGAAGATGAATCTGTTCCAAAGAAATCCAAGAAGCAAGAGCAAGAAGAAAGGCTTGGTCATGAAGAAGCTGTTAGATTACATAAACAGATTGATGAGGAAGAAAGAAAAAGGATTGCAAGAGATGCTGAAATTGCCAAACAATTACAAGAAGAATATGATAAAGCTGGAAAGAAAGAAGATAATGCTCATGTCATTGATTGGAATGATCCTTCTGTTATAAGGTATCATGCTCTTCAAAAGAGACATAGATCTGAAGCTGAAGTAAGAAAGAATATGATGGTATATTTGAAGAATCAGGGAGGTTACAAGATGAAAGATTTCAAAGGAATGAGCTATGATGATATAAGACCAATATTTGAAAAGATATAGGATCAAATTCATTCATTTGTACCTATGGATTCTAAAGAAGAAGTTCCAAGACTAAAAAGAGCAGGTCAAGATGTTGAAGCAAAACATGCTAAAAGACAAAGAACTGAAGATGTTTTAGAGTCAGTTCAAGAGCAAACAGATGAAGAACCAAAAACTGATGAATTATCTCAGGAACAGCTGAATCAATTGGTAATAATAGTTCAAGATGAAGGAATGAATGTTGAAGCTCTTCAAACCAAATACCCAATAATTAGATGGGAAGTTTACTCTGATGACACTATGCAATTTTGGAAAATCATCAGAGTAGGCAATCACACAGAGATATATCAGGTTTTTGAAGACATGCTTAAGAATTTTGATAGGGATGATCTGGACAAATTATGGAGCTTAGTTCAAGAAAGATACAACTCATCAGGACTTACCGAAGATAAAGAGATAGAGTTATGGGTTGAACTAAAGATGTTATTTGAACCAGATGCAGAAAATTTCTTAGAACTTCAGAAATATATGCATGATATTTTAAATTGGTGGTTATATGATACATGTGCTGTTCATCATGTATCTACAAAGAAAGGACAAGATATATTCATGCTGGTTGAAAAGGACTATCCACTCACAAAAGGACTTGCAACTCTGATGCTAGTTAACAAGTTAAGAGTGGATCAACATTCTGAGATGGCAGATGAGCTTTTGACAAAGATCTACAATATAGCAAACATTCCAAGGAACTAAAGTGTTTGGAAGCATCCTCAGCAAAGTACATCAGAAGAAACTTGCGATTTGAAGGTAAATCACAAGTTTAGGGGAGGATTGTTAGGAATAAATCTTCAAAGATTAGTGTTGCTCAGAATATAACTAATAGTACTAACTGAATTAGCACTGCTAGTATAATATTAGTACTGCTAGTTTTAGTTTGTGCTGTTAGTGAAGAACTTAATACTGCTGAAGGTTTTGAAGATAAAGACGCGTAACAAGATATGCATGGAGTTATTTATGGTGTATATTCTATATTCTATAGAAAGATATGTATATGTTTAGAATTATAGAAGATCTCAAAAGATTTGTAGTTATCTTGTAAAGGTCTCCTTAGTCTATAAAAGGAGATCCTAGGTCGTGAAGTTAGATATAAGTTTTCCATCTCAGTTTTCCATAGAGTTGATAGCTTCAAGGTTGTAAACCCTATCACTAAGTCAGAGTGATCGTATTAATATATATATTGAAGCTTGTTGTTTTGATTATATCTTTGTGTCAAAACATATTTTACTGTTTCATTGAGAATACTTCTTAGTGATATATACTAGTTTTCGCATAGTTTATATCATTCAAATCAAAGTTTCATTCTTAGTATTTTTGGATTTATCCAAGGGTACTAAACCTTACAAGAAAAGGAGTTAAAGATCTATTTATCAGGATCAACAAGTGGATTTAGTGTTGCCTAGAATAGAACTAACAGTACTAACTGAATTAGTACTGCTAGTGTTAGTTTGTACTGTTAGTGAAGAACTTAATACTGCTGAAGGTTTTGAAGATAAAGACGCGTAACAAGATATGCATGGAGTTATTTATGGTGTATATTCTATATTCTATAGAAAGATATGTATATGTTTAGAATTATAGAAGATCTCAAAAGATTTGTAGTTATCTTGTAAAGGTCTCCTTAGTCTATAAAAGGAGATCCTAGGTCGTGAAGTTAGATATAAGTTTTCCATCTCAGTTTTCCATAGAGTTCATAGCTTCAAGGTTGTAAACCCTATCACTAAGTCAGAGTGATCGTATTAATATATTGAAGCTTGTTGTTTTGATTATATCTTTGTTTCAAAACATATTTTACTGTTTCATTGAGAATACTTCTTAGTGATATAAACTAGTTTCCGCATAGTTTATATCATTCAAATCAAAGTTTCACTCTTAGTATTTTTGGATTTATCCAAGGGTACTAAACCTTTCAAGCTAAGGAGTTAAAGATCTATTCATTGGGATCAACAAGTGGTATCAGAGCTGGTTGTGAAGCTTTGAATAAGAAGAATCAACCAATTCATCCAAGATCTATTTTTTCAGTGACAAGATGGAAGTTGGAACAACCACTAACAATCTGACTGCAAGACTACCTATTCTCAACCTAGGAGACTATGATCTCTGGCTGATGAGGATAGAACAATATTTTCTTATGACTGATTACTCCCTATAGGAAGTAATCAAGAATGGGAACAAAGTGCTAAGAAGAACTGTTGGAACAGTTGAACAGGTGTATGAACCAACCACTACTCTGTTGACTTCGTTTTTTAGAACCAAAACATTACCCATAACCTTTTACAATTTGTTTACCTTGATTTCTAGCTCAATCAATAAGTTACTTCGTTCTTTTAACAAAAGTACGTTGGTAGTTCGGAACTCTTTAATGAATTTCTCCATCTCCTCATGTTCACGTTTACCTTTATCAATGAATTTAGCCAACATTTTCTCAATAGTTAACCTCCTTGTAGGGTAATTGAATGGGTAAGGAGGGAACCAAAAAACGGTACCTAAAAAATACATAATTCGAAGTAAAACTATTCTAGAAAACTAAACAAAAAAAACTAATTAAAACCGCTACTGTATCAGGCAGTCGATATGTCGTATTTAGTAAACTGAATACGTCGTATCGATGTTTAATTTCGAATACCCTGTATTTACGGAAAATGGATACGTCGTATTCAATAAATAATAGCAGACAGTAGAAAAACAAACTAAATTTATACTAAAAAAATACCAATAAAAACAAGAAATTAAACAATCGCACTCCTCGCCAACGGCGCCAAAAACTTGATGTGTCGTTGTGTGGTGTTAATTTTATGATTTCAAGTTTTAAATTTATATTTTGCCGACTTAACCAAAAACAACACTTTAACGGGCAGTGTACCCGATCAGATGTAGCTTCGTGGTAAGTAGGGTGTCGATCACTGAGAGTGGAAGTTAACTCTTAATTCTACCGGTATTTTATTTACCTAGGTTTAGTACTAATCTAATCTAATTATTCTAATTAAACCTAAACTAACGCAAAGGGGGATTTTCAGCCTCAAAGACTGGCACGAGTTTAGTTCTAATTATCCTAAGGTGATGACAAATAACGCACACAAATGATTAACAAAAGATTGGGAAGCAGTCAAATATGAGGAAAACGTATTAGCCAGTTTAATCTAATAATATGCCTTGATTCTCTATTTGTGCAATGATTGTATTAATTCATTAGTGGTATATCGTTCCAAAGTTAGGTGGATCTTCTCCCTAGACTCGAGGTTTGTCGCTAGTTAATCCTGTCACAATTAACCTAAACCCGCATAAGGCTCACACCGTTGATTATAATCTATCTAGGAAACTATATTGGTGGTTATATTGAATCCTAGCTCATGGAGGCTTTACCAACTTATTTCTTAATGGAAATTCAATACTAGTAGTCCACACCCACTTAACTACCTATGGAAACAGGACATTATGTGTAATCCTAAGTCACCAGCTTAGTCTACCTATCCACTTAACCATAGATCAAAACAGGGATTTCTATTGGTGATCCTATTATTCTAGCTATATGAATAAGCATTATATGTTTCTATCCCGGACTCTTAGCCTACGACCAAACAACACTGAAGTTGCAGCGCATTAAATATGTAGGACTAGACCCAGTTGAATGATAGGGAAAACACATAATTAAGCACATAAATGCCTATGAAGTGATAAACATAATCAACATGCAAAGAATAAAGAACAATCGATATAAAGACATATCAAAACATTATATTATCATAAACATGGCTAATACCTAAAGGTATTAGCCGATAGTCATTGTAACAATACACGAAATCATAGATGAACGATTAAACATAATGCTAACCGAACGTGTATAGTGGAGTGTAGAGATTACAAGAGTTTTCCCCATTGATTAGACCACTTTATAAGACCTTCATGGCTTCATAGATCTTATGAAAATCGGACAGTGGTAAAAAGCAAACCTTATATCGTATTTAGGGTTTGGTATTTATAGACTCTAAAAATTGGTCGATACAGCGTATTGAAATTCAATACGACGTATCAGGGTAATTTGGGGTGGGCTCCATGAATAAATATTCCATAATTTTCTTGAGCTAGTTTCGATACGCCATATCTGAATTTTGGATACGGCGTATTGACCAATACGAAGTATTGGTTCTTCGGATACGGAGTATTGACCAATACGGAGTATTGGGTCTTCGGATACGGAGTATTGAGGTTTTGGATACGGAGTATTGGCTGAAAACGTTTTTCTCTTGATAGTTGACCAAAGTATCATATAGGGCGTATCTGCTAATGTGGATACGGCGTATTCTTCAAAGTCGGGCAATGGTCTTGAGTTCTTCAAAGTCTTTAGATATGGCGAATTGATGTCAGAATCAGTCGACTTTCTCAAACTCTTCGTTTATGCTTCAAAATACGTCCTTTTCTCCATCTTTTGCCCAATGCTCGATAATTACTGAAAATAACAAATATAAACAATTAAGTACCAATTCATGCAATAACTAATACAAAGTGGGTAAGAAACATGGGATAAATGATGCTATAATAATGACGTTATTTGATGTCATCAGGCGTATCTGTGCCTGCACTTCACTAAAGACCAAGAAGGAAACAAGATCAATACTCCGTATCTAGAGAAGACCAATACGCCGTATTCAAGCTATGGAAATAAAATATTCTGGAAGATATCGAACGTGGTCCCTACTCTAAGAAACCCCCAATATGCCGTATCGAAGCCTTTCGATGCGCCGTATCAACCTTTTTCCAGACCTTATAAATAGAAAACTCAAAAACGAGTTTTAAGTGTGCTAAATCATATTTTCGATACCTAAACCATAAAAGTCGATTTTTAGAGGAGAAGAAGAGCAGAATAGGTCTTGCAACGTAATCAATTCCATAGGAAACAACTTGTAATCTCTTATACTCTTGTAATCGTTCAATTTTTGGTATCATTCGTTAACTTAGTTAATTTACCTTGGCTAAATTATTACTCTTGTATTGATTATGACGTTTGAAGGCTAATACCTTCGGGTATTAGCCATTATTATGAAGATTTGAATCTTTGGTTTGTTTATCTCGATTGCTTAATTTATCGTTGATTGCTTGTTTATGTTTATCAGATTATACTTGTTTACGTGCTTTTGTATGTGACCCATCATTCAACTGGATCTAGTGATACGGACCAAGTAATCTAGATACCGGGATGGCTCTCCATATAGTGATTTATACATCTAGACCAATAGGATCACAAATAACGACCTATCTTTACCCTTAGATTGTGAGCTTAGTTGGACCAACAGGTGACCTTGGGATCAACGAGTACGTTCTCGGTTGACTTGGTTAGTGGACTACTAGTGTATGAATTGCCTTTAAGCAGTAAGTGGGTAAAGTCTCTATGAGCTAGGGTTTAACAAGATCACCATTGCTTTAATCCCTAAGATATATTATAATCAGCAAATAAGGATGCTTTATGCGGATGCGTTTAATTATGACAGAATTCTACGTGTCTAGGTCTTAGGAAGAAGTACCGCCTAAGTCTTAAGAATGATATGCCGCCTCGAGATAAGTAATCATTGCACTAAATAAACAAACCAACGTTCTGATTGGATTAATAATGGTTAATACAGTTTTCTTATATTTGGCTAGACCGCTCTTTTATCTTCTGTTAATTTTCTTGCGTGTGTTTTAGTGTCTTAAGTTGATTTTAGTCACCACAAAACCCGTGCCAGTCTCTCAGGCTGAAAACCCCCCTTATCCATTAGATTTAGGATTAACATAGGTTTAGCATAGGTTTAACATAGAATAGAATTAACTTAGTTTATATAACCAAAATATTAATAAATTGAAAGATTATTTCTCGCTCTTAGTGATCGACACCCTACTTACCACAAAACTACCACTGATCGGGTACACTGCCCGTTAAAGTGTTGTTTTCGGTTAAGTCGACAAAATATAAATTTAAAACTTTAAATCATAAAATTAACACCACACAACGACACATTAAGTTTTTGGCGCCGCTGCCGGAGAGTGAAATTTTAATCTTAATTTTTATTTGATATTTTGGTTTTTAACATTAGATTAGATCTAACCCTTAGGATTAGTGTAATTTAGATTAGTGTATAATTCTGTATAATTTTGTATATTCTGTTTATTTGTTTGCTTGTATATTTGCTTAGTTTAATTGTTTGTGTAAATTAATTGTTTTGTAATACACTGTTCTGATCGATAAACCGATACGGCGTATCCATTTCCATTGGATACGGCGTATCCAACTTTCTGTCCAATACAACGTATTCATTCAAAAAGATTAATACGGCATATCCAGGTCCATTGAATACGGCGTATTGATCATCTGATACAGTAACAAAAGCCTTAAATTCATACTTGATTTTCGTGCCTATTTTTTTTATCTTTCTTCAGAACAAATCCTGCTTATATTTTTACCTTTGTTACAGATTATAATTATTAGATCTAGTTGATTGAAGAAGATACTACAAGAACTATGGCAGAACCAATTTTAAAGAAATACATGGAAAATACTCAAGCTGAATCAGATTCTACTGAGCCTATTACCGTCAACAATATAAATTTTGAACTCAGCAAGGAATTTTTGATAGAATTAAAAGATAATGCAAACCACGGTATGTTTGATGAAGACGTGGTGGACCACATTGCTAAGGTTCTTGAATTACTTGATTTAATAAAAATTCCTGGTGTGGACTCCCATCGGCTACGAATGAAGGTTTTTCCTCTTTCACTAGCTGATGATGTAAGACAATGGTGGATAAATAAGGGGGAAGGAAAAATTACCACTTGGGAAGAGCTAGTAGAAAAATTCTTTTGTAAATTCTATCCCGAATCCCACGACAGCGAAGATGAGATGTTGGACGAAGGGGATAATTGGGGGATAGATCCACTTGAATTCATATCACGAGTAAATTCATCATTCGAAAACCATATGAAAGTGGATGGGAGGACTAAAAAGGTATTATTCCACTCTTGGATGAATGGAAGTTAGAATAAAAGACGAATAGACAACAACATTTTGAGCAATAAAGAATGGAAGGAATCTGACTATGGAATCTTCAAAGCCCATGACTAACGTAACATTAAAGAAGGGAATGAGCTGAGACAAATGAAGCGTAAAGGAGACAATAAGAATGATGAGCAACCCATTTAAAGGGTATGTGAAGCTGAGAGGTTTGAAGCTATAAAATATTTACTAGGACCTAACAAAGAATACATTGCTGTAAGAAGATGTGAATATAACACTTGGGAAAGAAACGAAGAAAGTATGTCTCAAATCAACCAATTTTTTTTACAAAAAAAGGACAACGGATGGAAGGTGACGCGCACCGAGTGAAGAAAGCAGGAAGGAAAAAGTCTAACTTAAAGACTAGCTGAAAGAAAAGTGCTTCCCGAGAGACAACCCGGATTGTTATTTATTTTTATCAAGTCTGTCTTCCCAGACATCAATACGGCATATCCGCTCCATACTATACGGCGTATTGAATGTCTGGACATTATCAGTCCTTTATTTTTGTGCACTTTAAACATTATTGTCAGGATTTTGCATGTTTTTCCTATATTTTGCACAGTCCAGTTTATGGATACGGCGTATTGGTTTCCTGTATAGTTTATTTAGCTTATTTAATTACCCGTAGATACCCGAGATAACATTTTGCATATTTTTCCTATATTTTGCACAGGACCTCGTTGAAAAGAAATAGACGATGTTGGTGAAGTATCTATAATATGGAAATCTAGAAGTGTTGGAGTCTTGAAACACCAAGACGGCAGTTCAAACCCGCATCATTTGCTTACAAACTCAATGCATGGATAATCTACAAGCAAAATATCATGGGGAGTTCCTCATACAAATCTGTTTAAATCATATATTTAATGTTTATCTATACAACGAGGTCGTTTGTATAATTCAAAGTATGGGGTATGGGGAGTTAGAAAGTATACTTGTCCTATTTTTCACATTAAAATGCTTAAATTATGCTTAAATTTAATATTTTTCAAGCATACTTTTGTGAAATTACTCTCATACATTAACCCACCTCAATAACGCCTTATTTAGATAAGTAGTAAGGATTATAGCCTTAACCGTTTACCAAATGTTTACCAAATACAAGCAAATATGAGTATGCCGGTGATGTGTTGTAGAATTAGAACTTGGCTGTATATCTATCGAGACCACAATAATGAGTACTATGGTTTAGATGGAGAAACTTCTCTAAATTAGTATATTCTAGGATTACACAAAAAGCCCATTATAAGTTAGTTTTATTAACTAACTACACTGGTTAGTTAAACCCCCGTATAAACCCTTTGTTTACTCTCATCTTAAGAGTAAGATACCCCTAGAAAAACCATAGAGCCAATCCTTTAGGAATAACACCAACTATTTGTTTCGTTACACCTTTACACCTTAGCCTTACCTTATGTAGATATTCCATTTATTAGTTTCTAGTAAGCTTGAAAGTGTATAGCATTATATCCCGGAGTCTTGTGTCATTTTCTATCTTGGTACGGTTGGAAGAAATTTGCCACATTGCAAATGGAATGTATAAAGTAGTTATGTGCTGTCGTGTAGGGTCAATCATTTTATTATCAAGTTTTTACATTATATTTAGGCCGACAAACCTAAAACAACACTTAACGATCAGTGTACCGCGGTACAAGATGGAGTTCGCGGTAGAGATAAGTGGGTCAGAATACTAAGAGTGGAACATTAAACCTAATATACTATTATAGTTTAATTAGTCTATTTACTGGTTAAACCTATAATATGTATGTTGTCTAATGATATAAGGGTTTTCTGCCTGAGAGACTGGCTCAAGTTTGGTGGAAATAAATATCAATTCAATAGACAATAAACACAAAAGAAAAAGATTAGAAGATAGAAAAGCGGTACAAGCCAAATGATAGAAAACTTTATTAGCCAAATTAAATCCGGTACAATGTGGTTTTGTTTGTTTTTAGCGCAATTATTTACTTATATGAGAACATACATTCTTCCTTAAGACTTAGGCGGGACATCATCCTAAGACCTAGACACGATTAATCCTGTCACAATTAACACATCCACATAAAGCATCCTTTAGTTTAATTATAATCTATCTTAGGGAATCAAAGCAGTGGTGATCCTGTTAAAACCCTAGCCCAACGGGACTTTAGCCACTTATGGTTTGACGATGTTTTATATACTTGTTCGTCCACTATTCCAATCTTTATCAGTTAATTAAAAGCATTATTGCTGAAACATAAACGGGTCACCTATTGGTCCTACTAAGCTCATAATTCAAAGACAAAGACAAAACGTTATTTGTGATCCTATTGGTCCAGTAATATGAAACACGATATGGAGAGCTATCCCATTAACAACGATTTACTTAGTCCGTATCACGCAGATCCATTTATAAATGTAAAGTGTCGTCATATTCAAACACATAAACAAGTATGAGGTGATAAACATAATTAAACATCAACGATAATTAAGAACATCATTTTAAAACAACAAACAATGGACTTTATCATTAAGAGGCTAATACCCTTGGTATTAGCCCACAACCATTGTAATTATACAAGCGTAATCAAACAATGAAAATCGAACGATTAAGAGAGTAAAAATTACACGATGTCTTCTATGGATTCGTGATCAATGCTTGACCTTGGTGGCTGATCTTCTCTTCTAAAATTCATCTTTAGTGAGTATGGTATAAAGAATATGATATTGCACACTGAAAACTTATTTTTGAGTCTTCTATTTATAGTGTCTGAAAAAGACTCGATACGCCGTATCTGGCAAGGTCGATACGGCGTATTGGGCTGGATTCCTTGGAGTGCGCGCTACGTTCATAATCAATCAGTGATATCATTCCCAATTTACTTGATTTACTGTATCTTCGAATAGTTATCTTCATGGATACGGCGTATGTAGACAGAAGGGATACACCGTATTGGGAATTGGTCAAACGCGTTTTCTTGTGAAGTCTTGGCACTAATACGCCGTATCTCTTTTGTTGGATACGGCGTATTGGTTAGAAATCAGTATTCTTCAAATATCTTCATTTTAGCTCTAAATTATGCGCCTTTTAGCTTGTCTTCACAAAACACTCCTGAATTACTGCATTTATCAACTCTAAAGCAATTAAGTACCAAATAATGCAATAATTATATAAAAGTGGGAAAAACATATGGGATAAATGATATAATAAAGTGATGTTAATTTTAGATGTTCCACAAATATCCCTCCACTTGAAATCCTACTTACCTCAAGTAGACTCTTAGAAAATGGTATTTTAGTATGAAAAAGTGTCCCAACCAAGTTCGAGATTTTCCGTTAAGCATTGGTTTTTGTCCCTAATCACATGTACATACCAAGCTCCTCACGAAATATAGGGAAATGAAAACACTCATATCACACAACTAAATCTTGGGGTGCAACATTTAAGTAGTACGCTCAATAGCTCGGTCGTGATTAGCTTTGTATCATAGGCTTGGCAAGGATACACATCTCCACCGCTAAAGCTAAGGAGAAACAAGTCAAAAGATAAATTGGGTTAAGAAGGCTTAGGGTTTGATCATTTAACAGTCTTTCACCATAAGTACCACACCAACAAGGCAGCTTGTTATCATACATCACAACGTTCGTAACGACCGGAATAGACATATAGCAAACAGTCACTAATCCTGTTCTGTTTAACCCGCGTTAGTATGAATGAACAATATAGGTAGAGTTGAGCTTTCTACTTTCACCGAAAGTCATCATCCAATAAGGCAACTAAGACATGCATACATGGCCGTAACGACGGAATAGACATGCATGCTCGAACAAGTCCTTGTTCGAGTGGACACTAAGGTTAGTTGCTAGGAAAAGGGAAGTAAAATGGGCGTTAAACAAAATTTACGAAACAAATAGATTAAGTCAACAAATAAGGTACAGTTGCTAGTAACTTTCCCCGACCGTTCCACAACAAAGACTCGAACATATAGATAAATGCCTCGATCATAGAAATGACAAAGACAACCTAAGTTGTGCTTCCCAATAAACGGTCCACATCCCTTACATCCCGCTCTTTACATACTTTTACATAAGTGGTGATATTGGCCACTTTTTACAAGACTTTACATCGTTGATTTTGTAACGTACCAATGAATAATCGATCCTTTCAAGTGATTCGTTCGGTATAAACTTCTTTTGAACTGACTATTTTTCTTTCTTCTCATCAATTTTTTTTCAATACATCATAAATCTCGGTTTAATTCCACCGTCTTCACTATCATAATTCGTCTGGATAATCTTTTCCTTGTAACACTTCTTCTTCGGACATGATTCATAATCGCTAAAGTAGCGAAACTTACGAGCTACATATTTTTCCCATTGCATTGTGCAATTTCCTGACCATTACAGAGATAGAAAAATTTCACTTTGACACAGGAAATACAAAACTTTACACGAAAGCAACTAGCAACATTGATTTAAATAGGCTTAATCTACACGGTAGGCTAAGGTGCAAAGGTGTAACGAAACATATAATATGGTGTAGAAAAAGAAAGGAATGGCTCAACAGGTTGTTCTAGGGGATTTTACTCTAAGAATGAGAGTAATCAAGGGTTACACGGGATTTAACTAACTAGTGTAGTTAGTTAATTTTACGACATGTAGGCTATTTGGTTTAATCCTAGAAATTTATCAGTTGAACATGTTTCTCCATCCAAATCCATAGTACTAATCATCGTGGTCTCGAGTGATATACCAGGCCAAGTTCTAAAGTCCACTACATCACCGACACACTCATAATTTTGTGTAATTTTAGGTAACAAATTGGAAACGGAATAGGCTTAATTCTCACAATATGTATCAAGGGTTATAGTGCACTAGGTAATATAACTAGTGATTTTTACAAAAGTCATGCTAAACAAATATTTTAAATTTGGCCTATTTTTAAGCACTTTTAAGCTCGTAGCATGTTATTTTGTAAAAAAGAAGAAAAGTACGTTCTATTTCTCCACCCCCCACTTAAATTATACAACGTCCTCGTTGTATAGATAAAAAAATTAAATAATAAGGGAAATAGGGAAAACTCCCTGATGTTTTGCTCGTGATAATTCTCCAAGATGAGTTCTTGAGCAAAAAGTGTGTTGACTAGGGCTTCAGCATGCCCCGATGAGTTCAACACATGTCCTTTTCAGAATATACCATATCAATGTTTTAGCAAGGTCCTGCAAAAAGGATTAGAATACAAGTGCAATTTTTATCTTGGTATAATGGTACAAGAAAATAATTAAACACACAACTGTACAGGGATCAATACGCCGTATCCCAAACCCTAGGATACGCCGTATGGTTCCTGTAAAAACAATTAAATTACTGGAAATTAAATATTAAGTTTTTAAAACTGATAACATCCAGACATCTCTATACGCCGTATCCAGAGGGGTTTGATACGCCGTATAGAGTGTCTGGGAAGACAGACTCGTGCAACAAACAATTAAAATGCGACAAACAATTAAAATGATCGGGTTGTCTCCCGGGAAGCACTTTTGTTTCAGCTGGTCTTTAAGTTTGACCTTTTTCTCCTCTTCTTCAATTCACTTGGTGCGATGTACGGTCCATCCTTCATCCTTTTTGCGAAAGATGTCATGGTAAATACTTGATATTCCGTTAACAGTTCGTGCCCAAGAGTCGCACTCGCGTGTGCATATGGCTAAGAATTCTTCATTACCTCCAATCGTGTATTTGATCACTTCGAATTTGTCTACTCTGCATATATCTTCGTTGGGCTGTTCATTAACTATATTCTCAGATTGAGGCGCGCCATTTTGATCCATACCACTCGATTTGTCAGCATCCCTGTTATTTTTATTATAGTGGTTTTTATCCTTTTCATTATTAATATTCAAATAGGGTTTGGAGAATGAGTCATTAGGAGGGTTCTCGTATTCATGCTCCTCCCATTCTTCACCGCTCAAAACTTTATCCTTTAATAGTCCTTCCTTATTTCCAATTTCTATCCATGTACACAATAGTGCGTGTTTAGTTGTCTCGTCCACCTTTTTATGATCCTTGAACTTCGAGTTTCTCCAAGGTATAAATTCGAGTGGGTCACGACCTTCTTTATCATCGTCGCACATCTTATCGTAATTGCTTGTACATGATAGAGGATAAAATTTCTTGAAAAATTTCTTCACTAACTCTTCCTAGGTGGAAATATTTCCATCTCCCTCGTTCATCCACCAATTCTTTGCGTCCTTTGAAAGTGAGAGAGGGAAGGCTTTCATGCGGAGTTGAAAAGGGTCCCACACATACAACATTTATTTTTTTTTTGGCCAAATCAACATTTCCGAGAACTTTTGCCAGATATGCCCGATCACATCTTCTTCACACCTTCCGCTGAAAGTATTATTTTGAAGTTTAGTTAATAACTCCTTACTGAGTTCGAATTTCAAGTTGCTGACGTCCCTTGGTTCAACAGGATTTTGTTCTTGAGATTTATTTGGAATAGGGTTAGCCATTGTTCGTCAAGCGGTTTCCTAAAAATAAGCACAAATGATCAGTAGGATGTGCCCTTGGGGAAGGGAACACATAAAACAGAAAATCGATAACAAAAATTATGTTTGCTACAGTATCAGATGACAGATATGCCATATTCAATTAATCTGAATACGCCGTATAGGTTTGTTGAATGTTAGTATGCCATATTGAGTTCTCAGAATACGCCGTATTGCTTGGAAAAATAGATAAGCCGTTTAGACTGTAGAATTCAATACGCTATTATGGGTAGAAGGTTTGATACGTCGTATCTAACTGGTGGATACGGCGTATCAGGTGATCAGTCAGAATAGAATACTATTTAAAAATAATTAAATGCGGGAATTTAAACAAACAATTTAAACACACAATGCGAATAAATACAAATGGAATTAAATAATTAGGTTACACTAAACTAAATTAATTAATGGTTAGAAATACTAATAAGAATAAGGTTTAATTAATTCACTCCCCGGCAACGGCGCCAAAAACCTGATGTGCTGTCGTGTAGGGTCAATTATTTGATTATCAAGTTTTACATTTATATTTAGCTGACAAACCTAAAACAACACTTTAACGAGCAGTGTACCCGGCCAAGATGGAGTTCGCGGTAAGTAGGGTGTCGAACACTAAGAGTGAAACATTAATCCTATATTTTATCAGTATTTTAATTAGTCTATTTACTGGTTAAACCAATGCTATGTACGTTGTCCAATGATATGGGGGTTTTTAGCCTGAGAGACTAGCACATGTTTAGTGGAAACAAATATCAATTCAATAGACAATAAACACAAAAGAAGAAAATTAGAAGATAGAAAAGTGGTACAAGCCAAATGATAGAAAACTGTATTAACCATAATAAATCCGGTTCAATGTTAGTTTGTTTGTTTTAGTGCAATGATTTACTTATCTCAAAGTGGCATATCATTCTTATGACCTTAGGCGTGTACATCATCCTAAGGCCTAGGACACAATAATCCAGTCACAAATAACGCATCGCGAAAAAGCCATCCTTAGTTTAAATATAATTTAATCTTATTGGCATCAAACAGTGTGTGATCCCAGTTAAAACCAAGCCCAACCTGGACTTTACCCACTTAAATGTTATGACAGTGTTTAATAACTGGTAGTCGTACTAGTTCTAATCTTTATCATTAATTAAGAGCAAGATTTCTAAAACATAAACGGGTCACCTACCGACCACTACGCTCAAAATTAAAAGACAAAGGACATTACGTTACTTAAACCTATTGGTCCAGTAATATGAAAACACGATACGGAGAGATATCCCGATATCTAGAATACATTGGTTTTGTAATCACTTAGATCTCAGTCGAATGATAGGTTCGCTATCAAAACACATAAACAATTATGAGTTGAAAAACAAATTAAAACAGGATCAACGATAAACTAAGAAATTGATTTTATAACAAACCAAACATTGGACTTTCATTAAGATGCTAATAACCTGATGGTATTAGTCCACAACCATTGTAATTATAACAAGTCGTAATCAAACAATGAAAATCAACGATAAGAGAGAAAAAATTACACGATGTCCTTCTATGAATCGTGATCATGCTTGACCTTGAAGGCTAATCTTCTCTTCACATTCTTCTTAGTGAGTATGGTATAAATAATATATATTGCACACTAAAAACTTGTTTTTGTGAGTCTTCTATTTATATGTCTGAAAAAGAACTCGATACGCGTAATATGGCAAGGTCGATACGGCGTATTGGGCTGGATTCCTTGGAGTGCGAGCTATGTTCATAATCAATCAGTGATATCATTCCTAATTTACTTGATTTACTGTATCTTCGAATAGTTATCTTCATGGATACGGCGTATGCAGACAGAAAGGAAACGCCATATAGTGAATAGTCAAACGCATTTTCTGTGAAGTCTAGCTCTATACGCTATCTCATTGTTGGATACGACTTAATATGTCTTAAATTAGTAATCTTCAAATATCTTTGTTAGCTCCATAATTTATGCCGCCTTTAAGCTTGTCTCACAAAACACTCCTGAATTACAGCATTTTATCAACATTAAATGCAATAAGTAGCCATTTCGCGCCATTTCTTTCTATATATAAAAAAATGAGTTTAATTTGTTTGACCCGGGTAATATTTCGTTTGACTTTGGTCTTATACAAAAGGGATTAGGCCTGGGATATTGGATTTGGGCTTGGACAAGTCAACAGGTTATAAGGAATTTAACGACCGTTATCTTTTATTAATAAAAAGATAACGGTATTAGGGTTTTAGGGGCTTTTTATGAATTTTGATTTAACATTAAGGGCATTTTGGGAATTTTGAAAGGTTTTGTCTCCTCGTAGTTGACCAATGTTGACTATGAGTTGACTTTGAGCTGAATTTTGTCCTTTCTTGCTATCAAATCCCCGCTTTTGTACACTCTTTCCTTTCCCGTGTCCGTGTTTGTCCGGCTTTGACCGTTTTCTTTCGATATTTTCATTATCCGTACCTATACAATCAGAAAGACAAAACAAGCAATATACAAGCATTTTATGCACAATTTTATCTTTTTAGGGACATTTTTAATATAGAAAGGATATGTGATTTCTCACATATCACAACTTGTGCCTTATTTGCTTTGGACTTAATCTATTTGTTTCGTAATTTTTATTTAACAACAGTTTATTTCCCTTTCCTAATCATTAACCATGGGTTTTACGCGAATGAGGATGTGATCGAACATGCATGTCTATTTCGTCGTTATGGATATGTATGCACGATTCAGCTGCCTTGTTGGTTTATTACTATTAGTGAAAGTTAGAAGATCCTTACCCTATATCATTCTTCATCCTAACCCTTGGTTAAACTCAAATGAGGATGTGATCGAACACACATGTCTATTCCGTTGTTACGGCCATGTATGTGTGCTTCAGCTGCCTTGTTGGTGTGGTACTTTTGGTGAAAGATTGTAGAATGATCAACCTTAAGCCTTATAATAAAAACCCATTTTACCTTTATAAACTTGTTACTCCTTAGCTCTAGTAGTGGAGATGTGTATCCTTGTCAAGCCTATGATAGAATACTCGTCACGACCGAGCAATTGAGTGAATTAGTTACATGTTATCACATAGATTAGTTGAGTGATTTGAGTGTTTTTATCTACCTATTTCGTGAGGTGTTTGATTGTGTACTTGTAATAGATCAAATAAATACTTAAACATAAAAATCCTTAGGGATACATTTTCATAAACTTCTAAAGGCTACTTGAGGACAAGTAGGATTCAAGTGGGAGGATATTTGATGACATCAAATAACGTTACTTTTATAGCATCATTTATCCCATGTAAATAACCCATTTAGTTTAATTATTGCAAAGAATTGTTACTTAATCGTTTACATTTGAGAATTGCAGTTTTTATGAAGTACTTGGTGAAGATTAGCAAAAAGGCACACATTCTGGAGCTTAAACGAAAAAATATGAAGATTACTGTTCTGACATCCATTACACCGTATCCATCAAGGAAGATACGGCGTATTTGTTCCTGCACTTCACAAAAGAACACGAAGGAAATAAGATCAATATGCCGTATCCAGGAAAGACCAATACGCCGTATTCAAGCTATGAAAATAATATATTCTGGAAGATATCAAACGTGGTCCGTACTCCAAGAAACTCCTGATACGCCGTATTGACCTCAGTCAATACGTCGTATCGACCATATTCCAGACCTTATAAATATAAAACTCAAAAATGAGTTTTCTCTCTCATATCTTTAGGGGGCAACAAAGCTGCAGATTGTTTGGCTGCTTATGGTCATACTCATTCAGACTCCATTTTATTTTGCTTAGGGTCTCTTACGCCGTATCCATCAAGGAAGATACAACGTATCTGTGCCTGCACTTCACTAAAGACCACGAAGGAAACAAGATCAATACGCCGTATCCAGAGAAGACCAATACGCCGTATTCAAGCTATGGAAATAAAATATTCTAGAAGATATCGAACGTGATCCCTACTCCAAGAAACCCCTAATACGCCGTATCGAAAGTCGACCTTTTTCCAAGAGAACATAAATAGAAAACATTCAAAAAGAGATTTAAAGTGTGCTTAAAAATCATATTTCGATAACCTAAACCATAAAATTAGATTTTCAGTAGGAGAAAGAAGAGCAGAAGAGGGTCTTGCAACGAAATCAATGTCCCATAGGAAACAACTTGGTAATCATCATTGTAACTTCTGTAGTCGTTCATTTTTTGGTAATCAATTCTTAACTCGGTTAAATTACTTCTAAATTATACTCCTTTATTGATTATGAACGTTTGAAGGCTAATACCTTCGGGATTAGCCATTATTAAAAGATCTTAATGTTTGTTTTGTTTATCTCTATTAACTAATTTATCGTTGATTCTTGTTTATGTTTAATAAGTTTATAACTTGTTTACGTGCTTGTTGTGTATGCGACCAACCCATCATTTCAAGTTGGATCTATTGATACGGACCAAGTAATCTAGATGTCGGGATGGCTCTCCGTATAGTAATTTAAACATCTAAACCAATAGGATCACAAATAATGACCTATCTTTGCCAATATGATTAGAAGGGTAATTTATGCCCATTAGAACTGTGAGCTTAGGTTTACCAACAGGTGACCTTGGGATCACCGAGTACGTTCTTGGTGGGAATTAATTGGTAAAGACTTGGTGTAGTGGACAAACAAGTGTATTGAATTGCCTTTAAGCAGTAAAGTGGGGTAAAGTCCTCGAAAGAAGCTAATGGGTTTAAACAAGATCACCATTGCTTTAGTCTATAAAATAGATTATAATCACCAAATAAGGATGCTTATGCGGATGCATTTAATTGTGACATAATTCTACGTGTCTAGGTCTTTGGAAGAAGTACCGCCTAAGTCTTAAGAATGATATGCCGCCTCGAGATAAGTAATCATTGCACTAAATAAACAAACCAATGTTCTGATTGGATTAATAATAATAGACCGCTCTTTTATCTTCTGTTAATTTGTTTGCGTGTGTTTTAGTGTCTTAAGTTGATTTAAAATCAGCCATGATAACCATTGCCCAGTCTCTCAAGGCCTGTAAAACCCCCCTTATGTATCCTTTAGATTTAGTTGGATTAACAGTATGTTTTAGTGCGCGAAGGTGGATGATAGTGAACAAAAAAGTCTTGAGAGGAGGAAATCATGTAGTGAAAACCCGTGCCAGTCTCTCAGGCTGAAAACCCCCCTTATCCGTTAGATTTAGGATTAACATAGGTTTAGCATAGGTTTAACATAGAATAGAATTAACTTAGTTTAGATAACCAAAATATTAATAAACTGAAAGATTGTTTCTCGCTCTTAGTGATCGACACCCTACTTACCACGAAACTACCACCGATCGGGTACACTGCCCGTTAAAGTGTTATTTTTGGTTAAGTATAAATTTGAAACTTGAAATCATAAAATTAACACCACACAATGACACATCAGCTATGAGCTACCCTATTTCCCCCCGTTTAACAAAAGACCAACTACACACGTCGAAAGCCAATGACTGGGATAATATGTCTAAAAAAGACTCACGATTTGTAGCAAAATGGCTTTATTATGAAGCGCCTTAACTAGACACAATGAGTTTGTCTTGAAAATAACACGAGAGTACCCTTTGCTAAGTGCATGGGTCATAGCCTAATGAATGGCTTTTGCTTCGGCTTCCAGGGGGAACTTGCATAACAATCTAAACGAGCGCCTAAAAATAAGACCTCGCCATTGTAGTCACGTCCTATAAAGCCCAAACCCGAATTTCCAGATTCTTTTTCCAAGCAGCGTCACAGTTAACTTTTATGAGATCAATTTCTAGTCTTAACCACATACCCGTATGAGTGTTATGTAGCCTGCCGGTTTCTCTTTGATTTTTCATGTGATGTTCTAATAACACCAATTTCGCTATAGCTTCCACGTTCCCCTCCCTACCATTCAACTAGCCATGAAAACGTTTGTTTCTTCTCGTCCACAGTCCCCACAATATCATCATGAATATCTCCAATTCGGCTA
>BQNB010112979.1:0-22038 GCA_026074375.1 Tanacetum coccineum | reverse complement strand
ACCATTTGAAAACAAGGAAGATTATTAGACTTGTTTTAGTTTGCTTATTAGAATGAAACACTAAGTTGTGGTGAAAGGAAAAGAATAGAATATACTCGTTTAAGAAATTGATAACTAGTTTCTTTTCATTAAACGTAGTACTTATCACGTTTTTAATTAAGAAGACTTGATTTATTTTGGAATGTATAAATATGTATAAGTATAAAACCGGGTATGGAGGTTTTTATGTAGTAGTTTTGATAAGGATTGGATATTAAGGGTAATAGCGGGTATTGGTTGAAGTATAGATGGGTTTACGGGCTCCCATGCATGCATAAAGGTGTTTCGTTGCGAAACGTAAACGTTTTACGTGACGAATAAAAATAAAAGTGAAAAGTTTAAAAATTATCTTCGTAAAAATGATATAACACTTGTTGGATGTAAACTTTATTTGTTTGATGCCCGTTTACGTTGAATATTGATTTTTAGTTTACGAGATTTAATTAAACGGTTGAAATTAAAAGTAAACGCGAAAAAGTTTAAAATAATTAGTTGAGTATTTATTGACGTAAAATGACGTGAAAATGTGAATTGTTACCCAAAACTCAGCAATCGTCAATTGCTTCATTTCAGTCCATGGCATTCGGTTTACAGTCTCTAAACCCATGGTTGCAATCTTAGAATTCTACCAAGTCAAAGCAGGTCCTTGCAAAGTTGCAGTAGCAAACCTAACCTTTTTGCCCTCTACACAATCACTGATCTCAAAAACACTCTCAGTTTTCTCGAACCATCTTAATAATTCAAAGGCTCCTTTAGTATCGCCAAAAGCAGTAGATTGCACTTCATAAATCAAGCAAAAGTGCACTCACGAGCAGCAGGTGCAACATCCTGACCCCTAGTTGGTCCAGATCCCCTAGCATCATTTCCAACATTCGCATGTCTAGCTCGCTCAGCAGCGATAGCAGCATCAACATTTTCCTTGATCAATCAACGAATAGCGGCTTGCATCATAGGTGCAGACTTTGGAGGCATGATTATGTCACGTCATATAGAAAATAATTTGATAAGCATTCATAACATGATATACTCATAACATGGTACTGGTTTGAATATTATAGTATATATAAGCTTCTAATATATATAAATATATATAACTAAAATACCAAATACATCAATTAAGAAGAGAGAAGTAAGTATTCCGTAAGGCTTTAAAGAGAATTACTTTTATCCAAAGCAAAACCCTAAAAAAACCTTCCCGGGTCGTTTCCCGACGAGGTACGAATTGAAAATCGAGGCTAAGTCCGTGATCGCGTGTTTGAATGATTCAATATTTGATTTGGATTCTATGTCTACAATTAAAATGCAAAAACAAGTAAAAGCAAGCCTAAAACGAAAGCAATTAAAGCTAAAACACTAAAAACGATAACATGATTAAAATCCCGTTCTTTAAAAACCTAAATTCTACAAATTTAACCCTACAAATGCAAATTTAATTTTTAATAGTCCTAAATGATTAATAAAACTTTTAGAAAAAAGAATTATATTTTTTGACATTTATTTATTTTTTATGAATTAAAAACATTTTTTATCTAAATTAAATATTAAAAATACTAAACCAATTATAAAAAATCTGAAAAAATCACAATAAGTACTTTGAAGAATTCTAATCCTATGAAAAATAAAACGGGACCAACAGCTTATCACAATAAGCTGGAAATAAGCCTAAAAGGGCTTATAGCCTAAACTGCCAAAAAGGGTTTAAATAATAAATGTTGCAAGGTTATAATCGAAAAAGACCCCAGGGTAGTTGGTTGTGTGGTGTGTGTGTGTAAAGCTTAGTCGAGTTGGGTAGAGGTCATGGGTTCGAGCCTAGCTCAACCTTGACTTCCCTAATTCCTAAGTTTTTATTTTTGAAAATTTCTTTTTGCAAAAGCTTTTAATAAGCTAAAATAAGGACTTTTTGTGAAATGACTTTTTATAAGAACCTAAAATAAGCACTTAAAAGATGACAATTTGCTTTTTAAGCTTAATGACTAAAAGGCTAGACTGTTTTGCATTTTTAGACACAATAAGCAAAGAGAAAAAGCAAATAAGCAGAAACAAACTTAAGGCTAAACTAAATAAGCATTAAGAATAAAAAATAAGCTAACAAAATGAGCTAAAACTAAGCTTAAATGACAAAATCTCTTAAAAGGCTTTTAAACTTAAAATTCTAAACTGAAAATGCTAATAAGCTTAAATAAGCTCCGGACAACAATAAATTTTTATTAAAGGAGTCATGAAGTCCTTTATCAGCAACAAAAACAAGAAGAAAAGAATTCATTCCTGTAGTGTCTTTATACTTGTAGGGCAGCAGCCCTTTGCCTAAAGATCTTTAGACGTTCTTGCAAACAAATTTTTGTTTGTTTTTGATGGCTAATAACTCTCGCTATTGTCATTGGGTGTTCATATCCCCTTTTTTCAAGGCTGGATTTATATCTATTGTTAAGTCTATGGATAGATTTATCAATGTCAGAAATATATTCATTTATTTCAAGAATGACCATTTGGATCATTTCTTTTCAGTTGAAAGTTCTGCACTGAGCAGGTAAGTGTGTCTGCAAGTATTGGATTATTCACTTAACAGTTAAAATAATATGTTGTTAACTTTCGTTACGTTGTAACGCGTACATATGATTGATATGTTACAGCCGCCGAAATATTGGGTTGACAAATACGTGATGAGTGGAGGATTCTTGCTGAGAACATGCCTGGCATTAATGTCAACTCACACTAAACACAACACGAGTAAAGGTTATAAATCCTCCTTTTCCACCTTGATATCATAAATTATGACATGGACACAAAACTAATCCTCTTTTTTCCAATTGCATATAATGATCTTGTGATCTTTTTATAAATTTGCAGCCAGAACGTATTGTATTAAGCCTTTTTCCCAATTGCAATCATGTAGAATTCACCATAGGTATAGGACTTCAGTGAGTGTATTGGCATGATCATTTGTAGCATAGAGTGTGGTTATTTGTGATATTTTAAATTTGTATTCTTATCTACAAAATAAGTTCATCATCTGCTATATATTACTTTTTTTATCATAGGTTGTACACAAATCTGATCTTTTTATAAATCATTCAGCTATGTTTGAGCGTTTTCATGAAATTCTTCACGAGGGAGAGATAGAAAAAAGGGTTCAATATTTAATTTAAGGACTCTTTGCATTAAGAAAGGCCAAGTTCCATGTTACACAAGGTTCAACCATTTACAGGCCATGTCGGAAGAAGAAATAGTTGGGCTAAAACAAATGTTTCAGATGATCGATACAGACAACAGTGGTCAAATTACTTTTAAACAACTGAAGGCCGAATTAAAAAGAGTTCGTGCTAGGTTTGTACATTTGAACATGCCCATCATTGTTTTAAAACGAAAGTCAGTTTTATAGCATATGTTATATGTTAACATGGGCATGCTAAATTTTGCAGTTTTTTGGAGTCCAGTTGTCTGGTAACCCACACTTTTGGGTCAATGATGATGGTTCATATCAAGAAGAGGGACATAAAAACACTAGGGGATTTATATGGGGAAAAGTGAGTCGTTTTGCAAGTTTTTTGTGTTTTTGTGTTATTAATTTCATTCAACTGCTCTTTAAAACATTTTATTAGTTTTCACATTGGTACAAAATTAGTTTATGTTGTACTCTCGCTTCCGGCTCCATCTAAAACAGCTTATCCATCTGGAGAGCATCTGAACAACACACTTGGTCAATCTGGCATATTTTAGGCGTTGAGAAATCTGGAAGCAATCCTGAAGGGGAGTCGTGGTGGGAAACCTGGCGAGAAGTGCTTCATCAAGATGAATGTAGTTTTTAATTGTATTTGCATTCTAAATGTGACCTAAAAGTTAAATACTTGACTATTTTTCCTTTTAACGACCATTGATTTTCTGTGGAATAATATAGCAGAGGATAGAAAGAAGTACAAAAAAAAAGCAAAAACAAGCACATAATGCTGGATGGTACAAGAACTGGTATGGACTTCTTCCTTGTGTGGTGATTGTAGTTTTATATATCTGAACTGAACAGAACCACCAAGGTAGGGTTGTTAATGTTAGAAGTTGCATGACAAGCATTATATAGTACCTCTTTCGCAGCTTAAGTTGACGCATTCCGTTGATTATATGCAAACAGTGCATCAGGAAATCACACAAGAGATGCGTGACATTCTTATAGACTGGATTGTGGAGGTTAGTTCTTGAACATTTTATTATATGGAAATCTCATTTATACCAATAATAGTCTCTTTCTAATTTGATATCCTTTGAATCTCAAAACACATCATTTTTTAATTACTGATAATTGATAACTGGTTTGTCAAATATGATTACGTTTATACTGAATAGCAATCTAATATTTTTTAATAAAATCATTTACGGCGTTTTATGAATTACAAATACTTTGTGTGATTGTTTACCTATTCAAGTGCTCAACCCAATTCAGTTGTTTCATATTAAGCTTTTTTTAGGGGGGGAAAGGAGGGGAGAGAGAGGGGGAGGAGCGGGGTGAAGGGGACAGAGGAAGGGAGAGAAGAGGAGTAGAGTATAGAGGGGGGGGGAGGGGAGAGGGGAGATGGTGGAAGGTAGAAGTAGGGGGGGAAGGGGGATAGAGAGAGAAGGGAAAGAGTACGGGCAGAGAGGGGAAGTCTATGAAGGAGGGAGGGGGGAGAGGAATTAGAATAGGGGGAGGGGGGGGGGGGGGGGGGGGGGGGGAGGTAAAGGGTAGAGAGGGGAAGAAGGAGTAGTGGAGGAGGGACAGAAGTAGAGGGGGAAGAGGGGGAGAGGGGGGAGGGTAAGAAGAGAAGAGTGGGAGGAGGGGGGGAGGGGTAGAGAGAGGGGGGGGAAGAAGGGGAGAGGAGGAGGAGGAAGAGAGGGGTGGAAGGAGAAGGAGGAGGGGAGAGGGAAGTAAGAAGTAGGGGGAGGGGGATAGGGAGGAGGGTAAGGGGGGGAAGGGTACAGGGGGATAGGAGGAAAGGGGGGAGGAGGGGAAAGAAGGGTGGGAGAGGAGGGGGAGAGATGGGAGAGAGGAGCTGAAGGAGAAGAGGTGTAGGAAGGGAGGGGGGGACAGGGGGGGGAGGGGGGGGAGGGGAAGAGGGGGGGGGGGGGAGAGGGTGAAGGGGTGGGGTTATAGGGGTATAGGGGAAGGGGGGAGGAGGGGGGGAGGGGGGAGAAGAAGGGGGGTAGGATGGAAGAGGGGGGGGGAGGGGGAGGGGGGAGAAGAGAGGGGAGGAAGAAGAGGAGAGTAGCAGGGGAAGAGGGGGGGGGAGGGGGGGAGGAGGAATCAAGGGGGGGGGGAGGGGGAGTTACAGAAAGGAGAAGGGGGTGAAAGGGAGGTCAGAGAAAGGGGTAGGAGGAGAGGGGGGGGAGAGAGGAGTAGGGGTAAGGGGAGAGGGAGAGGGGGAGTTGTAGGAGGAAGAGGGAAGGAGGGAGTGGGGAGAAGAGGGGGGGATGAGGAGAGGGAGGGGGAGGAGAAAGAGAAGCGGAGGGGGGGAGGAGGAGAAAAAGGAGAAAGGGGTAGTAGAGAGAGGAGGAGGGAGGAGAAGAGGGAGGGGAGGGAGGGAGTAGAGGAAAAGGGGAGGGGAGGAGGGTGGGGAGGAGTAGGGAGAGAAGAAGAGGGGGGAAGAGGGAAGAGAGTGTAGTGAGGGAGGAGAGAGGAGGATGGGGAGAGAAGGAGTTTAGAGAGAGGGGTAGAGGAAGGGGAGAATGTAGAGGGGGGAAGGAGGGGGACAGGGAGAAGTAGGGGTAAGAGAGTGGGAGGGGAGAGGGGGGGGGTGAAGGGAGGGGTGGGGGGGGAGGAGAGGGGAGGAGAGAGAGGAGGGGGAAAGGGAGGAGAAGGGAGAGGAGGGAGAGGGTAAGGAGGAGAGAGATTGAGGGGGGGGGGGGGAGGGTGGGGAGGGTACAGGTGGGGGTAAGGGGGGAGGAGTAAAGGAGAGGAGAGGAGGGGAGAGGAGAGAGGGGATGGGGGAAGAGAGGGGGGAGGAGGAAAGGAAGAGAGGAAGGTGGGGAGAGGAGGAGGAGGGGGGGGGAGAGGGAGGGATGGTTAGAAAAAAAGAGGTGGGGGGAGGGGGGGAGGAGAGGAGGGGAAGAGGAGAGGGGAGTGGGGGAGGAAGGAGACAGAAGAAGAAGACGGGGAGAGAGGTAGAGAGGGTAGAGGGAGGAATGAGGGGGAAGGTAGGAGGGGGGGGAGGTAGAGGGGAGGTAGTAGAAAGGGAGAGAAGATTTAGGGATAGGGGAACGAGGTGGGGGAGGGAAGGGAAGGGGAAGGAGAGGAGACAAGGAAGGAAGAGAGGAATAAGGAGGGAGGGGGAGGAAGGAGGGGAAGGGGAGGGAAGGAGAGGGAGGAGAGGAGAGGGGGGGGAGAGAGTGGGGGGGGAGAGGAGGGAGAAGGTGGGAAGATGGGGAGAGAGAGGGGGGGGAGGGGGAGGACAGTAGGAGGAGAGGGAAGTTAGGGGGTGTGTGAATCGGCCGGGGAGGGGGGGGGAGGGGGGTACAGGGGACGAGGGGTGTTGGGCGACGCCGTTTGACGCGGTGGGCGCGTTTGCCCGTCCGGGCTCCTTTTGCTGAGGTCTGGCTGGTTCCGGCTACTGACCGAGGGGTTTCGCTGCCCGGCTTTTCGTGTTGTTTTCGCTCCTCCTCTCTGGCGTCTGTGTACTCTTCTCTCATTGGCTGTGCGTTATTTTCTTTCTGTTTTGTCTCTTTGCACCGTGTTTTTGACTGTCGTCGCCGCTCCCTCTTGCCCGCTTGTGTTACTTCCCTTCCTTACAGACTTTGTAACTCCCTTGTTCCTTTGTCTACTCTCTCCTTTTATCTCGTTTCTCGCTCCTAACTTCTTCTGTCTGGTCTTCGTTTTTTCTCCGACTTTACTTTTCCTCTTTGCTTTGAGGTCCTTTTGTCTTCTGTCCTTCTTTATTTCTTTGTGTTTCGGTGCTGCTGTGTTGTGCTACGTGGTTTGCTCATCTTTCTTCTTCTTCTCTCTCTTTTTTGTTTCATTTCTTTTCTCTTACTTACTCCTTCTTTTCTTTCCTCCCGTTCCCTTCTAACTTTTCTTTTGCTTGTCTGCTTTTTGTTCCCTATTGTTGCTGGTGCTCCCTCTTGTGTGGTTGCCTTTTTTCTTTCCTTTTTGCTTTTCCTCCGCGTGCGCAAAACTATCTTTTCCTCTCATTTGTGGTTCCTCTTGTTATTTCGGTCTGTGCTTTCTCTTAACTATGACACGTCTGTTCGCTTTGGTGTTCCTTTCTTTTTTCTCGTTTATTTTTGACCCTCCTTCTCTGTCTTTTGTCTCTGAACGGTCTTTCTTTTTTCGTATCTTTTTGTTTTTCTGCTCCCGTTCTTCGGTTCGCTTTTTCCTCCCCCTGTGAACTACTGTTGTCTTACGCGGGTTTTTTTTTCTCGCTCCACTCTTCTTTTTCCTTTCTTACCCTTTCGTTTCTTTGTATCTTTTGGTTTTGTTTTTTGTTTCCGTCGTTTTTGAAACTTTTCCTCTCTTTCGTTCGTTTTCTCTTTTGTTTTCTCTGTCCTCTTCTGTACCCCTTTTTGTACTGCTGTTCCTCTGTTCTTCGTTCGTTCTCTTTCTGGTCTTGTTTTTACTCCTTTTCTTGTCTTTTTTTGTTCTTATGGTTTACTTCTCTCTATTTTTCGCGTTGTGTTTGCCTTTGCTGTGCTGGTCTTGTCTTCCCTCTTTTCTTTTCTTTTTGCTTTGTCCCACCTCGTCGCACTTCTACTCGTTCTTTCGTGTCTTTGTTTTGTTTTACGTCTCGTTGTTTACACCTGTCCTTTTCTTTTTTCCTCCTTTCTTCCCCCTTTTTTGAGTCCTCCTTTCGGTTTCTTTTTTGTTGCTTACTTTTTTTTTACTCTTCACCTCTGTTTTCTCCCTTTTTCTTCTTTCCAACTCTCTTTGTGTCCCTCTCTCTTTTCTCTCTTTTTTCGTCTTCTCTGATCTTTTTTTCTTCTTTCTCCTTCTTTGTCTTCTCTTGTTTTTGGCTGTTTTGTACCGTCCTTTCCGGCCCCGGTTCTTTTTTTTTTCTCGCCGTCCGTCTGTTCTGCTTTCTTTCATCCTTTCCTTTGCTGTTCTTTCTTTGGTTGGTGTCTTCTTATTGTTGGTTTTTTTTCTCGTCTGCTCTACCTTTCGTGTGGTTGTTACGTTTCTTCTTCCGCTTGTGCTCCGCGGTGTCTTTCTTTCCTTTCTCTTCTTCTCCTGTCCTCTCTTCTTTTCTTTTTCCTATTCTTTATTCTGCTCTCTTATTCTACCTTTTCTTCATACTTACCTATTTAGTTACTTTGGTTTTGCTTACTTTTCTACTCCTTGTTCGTCACGTGCCTCTATATACTTCCTCTGTCGTTTTTTTCCTGCTTGACTCTCTGCGTTTTGTCTTGGTCTCTCTACTGCCTTTCCCGTCGGTCCACCCTCTTTGGTTTTCTTCGCTGTACTCTTCCCTCTTGTCCTTACCGCGTCGTTTATTCTCTGCTGTGGTCGTTGTTTTCGTTCCAGTGTCGGTCGCGCTGTGTCGTTTCTTTTGCTCGTTCCTCTTCTTACTTCTGTGGCTTTTTCGTTCCTGTTCGGCCTTTCACGTTTCTCTACTTTTCTGTTTTTCGCCTCTTCTTTTGATCTTCTTCTGCTTTGTCCGGCCTTCGCGCTTTTTCTTTTTGTCCGCCGCAACTTTTTCCCGCTTTGTTCTTTTACTTTCTATTTTTCCTGCTTTTCTTTCCTGCTGTGTCTCTATACTCGTTTCTCTTTTTCCTTTTTTCTTTTTTGTCTTTCTTGGTTTTTTGGCTGTCTTCGCCTTTTTTGTCTGGTTCTTGTTCCCTTCCTTCTTTAGCCTCCTTTTTCTTTCTTCCTTTTTCACTTGTCTTTGCTTTTTTTTTTGCCTACTCACTTCTTTTTTTTACTTGCTTTTCCTCTTTTTTGCCACGTCTCTATCCTCGTTCTTGTTCTCTCTTTCTTTGTCACCGTGCCTGGTTTGCTCGCTTGGGTTTTCTCCGCTTCTGCTTTCTTTTCTTAAACGCTCTTGCCCTTTAACTCTTGCTATATATTTGTTCCTTTTAACTTGTTCTTTGGCTTCTTTACACCTCATTTCGTATTATTTCCTTAACACGTTTCTTTTCGTTTTTTCTTCTTCTTTCTTCTCGTTTCTTTCCTCTAGTTTCTTCCTTGTGTCTTTTTCTTACTGTCTTTCTTCTATTACTTTTACTCATTTCAGCTCTTTCCTCTTTTCTTCTGTTGCTTCCTTACTTTTCCTCTTGTCTCCCTCTGTCCGTTGTCCCTCTTTTCTGCTGCATTTCTTTCTGCTCTTTCTTTTCTCCTTTTTTGACGTTGTCGTCTTTGGCCTATTCTTGTTATTCATTCGCTGTGCTGGTGCTTGCTTTTTTTCTTTCTGTGTCTTCCTATCCCTTCTTGCCCTTTTTCTTTGTGCTATTGTTTTCTCTATCTATCGTCTCCTCATGCGTATCGGTGTTCGTTTTCTGCCTTTGTGTCTTCTCTTTTCTCGTTTTGTTTTTGCTATCGTCTGACCTTTCTTTTTGTTCCTCTCCGTTTTCTTTCGCTTCTCTCTGGAGTCTGGTGTCGCCCCCTCCTTGTTTTCTTTATGATCTTCCGTGAGTGGTCCTCTGCTTTCTTTCCTAGGTTGTCTGTCTTTGTCTAACCTCGATTGGTGAGTTCCGTGCCGCCCGTTTCGGGCTCATTTTTCCGTCTATTTGGTTCTTTCCGTCGTCTCATTTCTATTCCCTTATCTTCTCCGCTTCTGTCTCTTTTTTGTCTGCTTCCTCTTTCTCTCCTGCCGTGATTCTATCCGTTGAGTCGCTTTTAGCTTCTCTGAACCTGTCTGTTTTTCACGAGATTCCTTTCCTCTTCTACCTCTTTTCTGTTCTCTCCGTGGTGTGTGCCTTTTTTTTCTGTCGTTTTTCCTTGCGGTGTTCGCTTCTTCGGCTTGTTTCTTGCTCTGTTTTCTCGGCTTTCTGCTTCTTCTTCCTACACGCGTCCTACTTTCTGGTCCGTTATTTCTTTCCTTCTCGTACGGGTCTCTTCGTCAGTTTTCGTAGTCCTCCTCCATGTACTCTTTCGGTTGTGGCCGTTTCCCTACTTACTGCACCGTCCCACTTCTTGCTTCTTCTCGTTGCTTACCTGTGTGTGTTCTCGCTTTTCTCTCGTCTCACTCTTCTTTTGTTGCTCTGTTGCGGTTCCCCTTTCCTTTCGCGGTTGTGTCCTTTCCGTGTTCTTTGTTTCGCATCCTCTCGTCTTCGTTTATTGGGAGTCTGCGTCTTTGGTCGACTTGCGGTGTTTTTTCCCTCTTGTACCTCTACGATTCGCGGCGTTCTCTTTCCTGTTCTTCATTACTCTTCTGTCCTCTTCCCTCCTGACTGCCTCATGTGTTGTTACGCAGGTCGTTCGATGACTTGTGCGCTTGCTTGTGCTTCTGCATTCTCTTTTTGCTCTTGTGTATCTTTGTCTGCGCTTCTTTTCTCGCGTCTTTCTTCTTCCTTCGTTCACTTTGTCTCTTTACTTGTCTTCGTTTGTTTGCTAGTACTTGCTTGTGTTCTACTTCTGTCGTGGTTCTTGTCTGTTTTCCTGTCTTTTTGGTGACTTCTGTGTCTTCTGAGCTGTGTTTTTGGGTACCGGTGTGACCGTAGACTCCTGTCTTTTCTACTTCGCTTCTCGCTTGTTGGGTTCTTTTGTCTTACCTTGGCTCTTCTCGCGTCCGTATCATTCGTACTCCTGCTTTTTTCCCTTTCGTCCCCTCTCCGCGCGCTTTTCCTTGTTTCACCGTTCTCTCCTTTTCTTTTTTCTCTGTTGTCGCTTTGCCTGCTCTTTTTGTTCCTTTTTCTCTCCTTTCGCCACCGTTTTTTTCCTTCTCTTGTATTTCTCTCTCTTCTCCCTTTTAATTGGTTATTACGCGTTGCTGACCCGTCTTCCTTTTTCTTCTCTTGGTCTTTTTCTTTACCTTTTCTCTCTTCGCTTGGTGCGTGACCGGTGCTTCTTGCCCTCTGTTTTTTTTTTTTTCTCTGCTTTATTCCTTCCCGCTTCTATGCTTCTTTCCGCTGTTCTGCTCTTTTTTCTTCCCTTTTCTATTCTTCGTTCTTGCTTAGATTGGCTTTTCGTTGCGTGCGCGTTTTGCTTTGCATCTTGTTCTAGTCCCCCTTGCTACGATCTTTCTTTGCTCTGCTGTTCATCCCTTCTTTACCTCTTCGACCCGTTGTCTCAGTTTTTGTTTCCTTATCTTTGTTCTTTTTCTTCGTTAAAACTGCGTGCTCTTTAGTCTCTGTCTGTTATGTTTTACACTTTTCTTCTTCACTTTTTTTCCTCTTCTCTTCTTGGCCTCCTCTCTCCTTTTCGTCCTCTTCTTTTTTCCTCGTCCTTCTTCTTTACTCTCTCTCCTTCGTGACGTCTCTACTGTTGTCCCTTTCTGTCTCACTGTTTCTCTCTCTTGTTCTTCTTTTTTTGCCCTCGACTCTTCAGTTTACTCGTTTTCTCTTCTTTTCTTCGTCTTGAGTTCTGTTTAGCGCCTCTTCTCGCTTTTCTTGGTTTCTTTTTGTTTCTTTTGTCGCTCCTCTCCTTGTTCCCTTGGTCTCGTCGTCGTTTTTAACTTTTCCAGGCTCTTTCTTTTTCGTGTCCTTTTTTTCGCGCTTGTCTTTTAACTTCCTTTTCTGTTTTTTTAGTTGCTTTTTCTCTCTTGCGCTTGTCTTAAACTCTTGTCGTTCTCTTACTCTTCTTCTTTTGCTTCTCTTTTCGCTGCTGTTTCTCCGCCAGACTCTTTCTTTTCTCCCTTATCTCTCTCTCTTCTTCTCTGCCTCTCCGTATGCGGTCTTCTCTCTTATTTCCTACTGCTGTCTGTTCTCTTTTTGTTTCTTCTTTTTTGTCCTGTTTTCTCGTGTGTCCTTTCTTCTCTCTATCTGTCTGTCCTCCTGTTTCCGTACTTTCTCGCTTGTGCCTCTTCGTTTCTCTCGCCTTTCTTTGGTGACTCTTCTCATTCTTTACTTTTCCTGCGCTTCCCTTCCTGCCCTTCGTCCTGCTTTCTCCCCCTTCAATTTTCTTCTGTTCTTTGTCTGGAACCTTCACCCCTGCGTTTTAGACTTGTTGGTCTTCCCTCTTTTACCGCTGAGCTTCCGTTCTTTTCTTTCCTTCCTATTGTCTGTCCAGTCTTTTGCTTTTTTCTTTTGTCTTTTTCTGTCTTCTGTGTGTACTCTGCTCTAACGTCAGTTACTCGTCTCTTCTTCTCTTTCTTCCTGATTCTTCTACTTCTTCTCTTTCCCTCTTCCCTTGCTGTTCTCTTTGTTGGTTTACTTGTCTTCCTCTGTTTGTGTTCGTATTTATCCGTCTTTTGTCTCTCTACGTTTTTCCCCTCTTTCTTTTCTGCTCTTTTCCTTTTTTCGCGAGAGTCTCTTTTCTCTGCGACCTGATTTCCACTTTTTTCTTTCTCCTCTTCAGGCGGACCTTTCCTTGTCCTCTCTCTGCTCCTCTCTCTTTGTTACTCTTGTCCTTTCTGTTTTCATTGCGCTTTTTCTTTTGTTCTCTGCCGGTCGTTCGCTATCTTTTTGTCTCTCGCTACTCGTACTCGTTCCTTCTTTCTGTCGTTCCTTGTCGGTTTCGATCCTCCCTGTTGTATGTGTGCTGCTTTCTTTTCTTCTTGGTCATTTGTTGTCCTTTTTCTTTTCTGCTGACTCCAGCGTTTCATGCGCTTTTGGTGGTCCGTGTCTCCTTCGTGTGTTCTGTGTTTGCTTGTTTTTCGTACTATTTCTTTTTGTCATCCTCTCACAGTTTCTATATTCTATCCTCTGCCGTTGTCGTCTCCTTCACTACTCTTGTTTCTTCTTCTTACTTGTGTATACTCTCTCTAAACTAGTCTTGTCTTCTCCTTCCTTCCACTCTTTTCTCCGCGTCTTTTGTTTAGCTCTTTTCGTCCTACTACTGAACTCTACCGCTCCTCTCTTTTTCTTCTACCTTCTCCTATCCGTTGTCTCGTTTTCTCCTGTTTCTTTCCTTTCTTTTGTCTTTCTCCTGTGTCTTATTTACCGCTGCTACGTGCGTGCTTCCCGTCTCTCCTGTCTCGCTTGGTATCTATCATTTCTTCTCCTGGTTTTGTTGTTGATCTGGTTTCGCCCTTGTGCCTGTTCCTTCTGTCGGCTTGTGCTCCTCTCGGTTGTGCTCTCCTCCGTGTCGTCTGCCCTCTCTGTTTTCCTCCTCCTTTCTTCTTTCGCCTTTGTCTCGCTTGCAGCTCTGCTTTGGTTTCTGTGGTTTTTCTCTCCGTGTTCTTCTGTGTCTCCGGCTTCTTCCTCTTTTGCTGTTACTTCCTTGTTTTACCTGTTTAAACTCATTCTCCTTCTGCCTCGGCTCTCCCGTGCTCCTCACCCCTGCTCTTTTACCTTGCTTCCCTGTTTTAGTGTTTTCTCGTTGTTTCAGCTCCTTGTGTCTCTGTTTTTCGTGTACTTGTGGTAGTTTCTCTACTCTTCGTCGCTGGTTTTCGTTTGTTTTTTCGTTTTTTCACATTCTCTTTACTTGGGAACGTTCCTTTCAAAACTTCCTGTTAGCTACTTTCTCTGGGTCTGGCTGCGTTTTCGCATTCCTTCCTTCGCTGTCTTGTTGGCCTTCTATTTCTTCTCCTCGCTCCCCCCCTGTGCTTGCTTTTTTTCCCTGTCTTCTGTTTGTGCTTTTCCCTTTTTTCTTCGTTTTTCTGTTGGCTTGGCCGTGTTTCGGTCCGTGGTTTTCTCTGTTCCTCCTATTTTCTTTGTACTTTTGCATCGTTTTCTTCCTTTTTTCGGCTTTTGCTACTCTTACGTCGTTTGTCCTTCCGTAGCCGTTTCTCTCGTATCGTATCATGCGCTATTCACTCTTTTTCTCTCGCGCTGCCTTCTTTCTTTCGTTTGCGTTTTGTTTCTTGCTTCTTCCTTTGTCTCTTGCTTTCTGCTGAACGCTAAAACTATCACGTTTCCTCTATTTCTTGTTGTCCCTCTTCTTTCTCCTCTGCTTTGGTCTGGGTACGCTTGACGCTCTACGTCCCTCCTACTTTGTTTTTTTCTTTCTACTCCCTCTTCCTTTGTCACTTCCACTTTGTTCTTTTGTCGCTCTTTTCGTTCTTTCGTCGTCTTGTTTGTTTACTTTCTTCTGTTGATTCTCTTCTCTTCTGGTCTTGGTGCTTGCCTCTTTCCTACTACCCTTCCTTTCTTCTCTTGGCTTTATCTGCGTTTTCTCCTCTTCTGCTATTTGGCGGTCTCGCTCTTGACTTCGCTCTAGCCTCGTTTCTTGTTTCTCTTATCTTCTTTCTTTACTATGCTTGCTTACACTGCCCTAACCTGTCTCTTTTTGCTTTTGGTGCTAACGTCTTGGGACTTTTGTTCTGTATTGTCCTTTCCCTTTTTTGCTTCCAGTTTGCTTTTTGCTCCCTCTTTTGTCTTTCTCTTTATTCTTTGTCTTTATTACTTCTTCTCTTTGTTTATTTTTTTTTTCCTTCTTGTAGTTTTCCCTCTTCTATTCTCGTGTTTGTAACCTCCTATTGGCCTCTCTTAGTCCATTTGCTGCGCAGAGCTTTCCGTCTTCTTTACTGCGCTTGTTCCTTGTTGTCTGACGTCTCTTGCGCGTCGTGCTTTGGTTGCATGCTGTGCATGTCTCTACTATCTACCCTGTTTCTTTTTTCCGCCTCTTCTGTGCTTCTTCTTGTTATCTCCTTTCTTCGCGTTTGTTTCTTTTGTTTGTCCTCTTCTTTTGTCATGACTTGTCCGCCCGACTTCTGTTGCTTTCTTGGCCTTCAAACTTTCATCTTCTTGCGTTCGTTCCTGTCTTTGGTGTCCGGATTTGTTCTCTCTCCCGTCTACTTCTGCTCTTGCCTGGTTTTTGGGCCCGCTGCCGTTCTATTCCACCTCCTGTGCCTACTTTCTTCCTATCTTCTCTGCGAATTCTGCTTTTCTGTGTTTGAGTCTGTTGGTCCGGTTTCTTTTACTCGTACGTTGTTGGCCTCTACTTCTCTCTCCTCAACGCTTGAAAACCTATTTCTGCCCTCGCTTCGTATTGTTCCATCTCTGCCTTTTCGTTGTTTATCTTCTTGCATTACGTTTGTCTTCTGTGCGTTGGTTTCTCTTTTCTTACCTCCGTGGTCCTTTTTACTCTCTTTCTACTCACTTCTTCTTTGTTCCTTGTCTGTTGTTTCTGACCTTCCGTTTTTGGAACTCACTTTGCCCTTTCGTTCTCTCTTTTGTCGCGTTGTCCTGTCGTTGTCTTTTTGCTCCGCTGTTGTCCTGTCCTGCGTCGTGTGCCCGGCTCGTGTTTCCCTTTACCTTTCTTTCCTCTCTCTTGCTCCTTTGTTATTCTCCTTTTTTGTTCTTTTGGCTTCCGCTTGGGTTACTCTTCCGCTTCTTTTGGTCTCTTTTTCTCTGACCCGTGTTCCGCGTTGCCCTATTGTTGCTCTTCTGTCTCTGTTTCTGCCCTCCTCTTCGTGTCTTTTTTCGTGTTTACTATCTCGGAGGGGGGCTGCGGCTGGGCCGCTCGGTCTCTTTTGTCTACCGACTTTTCTTCTTGTCTTCTCCTTTCTCTCTGCCTTCGGGAGTGTCCGCGTGCGTTGGGGTACTTTCTGTGGGTGCTTTCTTTTCCTCCTACTTCGTTTCTCCGTGTTTCGTACTCTCTGCGTTTCTTTCAAAACCGCGCTGGACTCTCTTTCTACGGTCCGTTTCTTTGTCGCCTCCTCCGTTGCGTTTTCTTTCTTCTACTATTTTTCTTTTTTTTGCCTGGTTTGTGGTTTAACCTCGTTTTCGTGTGTTTGAGGTGGTGTTTGGTTCCGTCGGTCTCGGGGTCCGTTGCCTTTGCCCTCCTTTCCTGTACTTTGTATTTGGCTTCTCTACTCTTTGGGTCTTTTTCCTCCTCGGTCTTAGTGTCGTCCGCGTTTGGTTTTGTACTCTTTCATGTTCTTTTCCTTTTTTTTCCTCCCCGTTCATATCTTTTTTTTTCTCTTCTTTGCTTTGATCTCTTTGCTTTCTGTTCGTCCTACTTCTTGTCTCTTTCCTTTTACGCTCGTCCACGTTGCTTTACTCTTTTCTGTCTGTTTTCCCTTTTTCCCCTTTTCTGTAAACTTTTCTCTCTCCTACTGCTCTCTTTTTTAGTCTTACCGCTCTGCTCCTGTCTGTTTTCGTTTCTCTTCTTTTTTGTCTCGGTTTCTCGTGCTTCTATGGGGTGTGCCCGTTCTTTCTTTTCTTTTTTCCTTTTGTCCTTGCGTGCGGCGTTTGCTGTTTTCTCTCTACTTTTTCCTGCTTTTCTCGCTCTTCTTGTGTTTTCGCTTTCGTTTCCTTTGTTCTCTTTACCCGTTTTTCTCGTCTACTTGTTTTTTTCTTCGTTGCGTTTTCTTGTTTCTTTCCTTCTTTGGTGGTTTCCCTTTCTGCACCTCTCTGTTCTCTTTTATTTTCCTTTTTGTTTTCTCTTGCTCCTGCTGGTGTCCTTCCTTCTTTTTTTTTCTCCGGTTCCTTACCTTCTTTTTCTCGCTGAGGGGTGGTGTTCTACTTCCACTTATTCACGTACTTCCGTTTTGTTTTCTTCGCTTTCCCGAGTGTACTTCTCTCTTCATTTTCGTCTCTGTCTTCCTCCTTTCGCCTTGCCCTTTTGCATCTTCCTGTTTACGTAGTCGTCGTTTTGTCATTCTCTTGTGAGTTCTCGTTCTTTTCTCCTTTCTTGTTTTCTCGTACTTCTCGTTTTTTTTCCTTCTTCTCTTCTTCTTTTCTTTTTTTTTTTTCCTGGTCTGTCTTTCTTGGCTTTCCTGCTGCGTTCTCTTTTTCTCTGGTTCCTTTTTCTGTCGCTCTTTTTTGCTGTGTCCTCTGTTTCTTCTGCTTTGATTGCTTTTTCTACCCGCTTGACCTCTCTTCCTGACTGCTCTTCTTTCTTCGTTGCCCTGCTCGTCTCTTCTCTGTTCTCGTTTCCTACGCCTTGACTTTCTTTGTCGCATTTTGCTTATCTCTCTCGGTGTGCGTTTTGCTCGCCCTCGTGTGCTCTCTCTCCCGCAACGGTTCTGCTTTTTCGCCGGCGTTTTACCCCCCCTGTGCTCTTCTCCCTCTTTTGTTTGTTTTTTTGTGGTCTCTCGCTTTTGCCCTCCTCGGTTGCGTTGGGTTCGGTTGGGGGTTGACTGGAGTGGTCGAACTGCCTGCCTTCTCTGTCCTTGCGCCTTTGTCCCCCTTTGGCTGCCTTTCTTACTCCGGCCCTCTTCTCTCCTGTTTTTTGTCTCCTTCTCGTTTGCTTGCTCCGGTCGTCTTTCTCTCTGTCGTTCTTCTTGCTTCGCAGATCACTTTTTCTCCTTTTGTTCCTCTCCTCTTTCTCGCTTGTTGTCGCGTTTGTCCTTTTCTTGTTTTTTTTGCTCCTGCGACGTTCTCGGCTTACTCTATTGCCTCTTTCTCTCCTGTTTTCTTCGTTTCCTTTCTGCTTCACTCGTTTATCTCTTTTCTGTCTTGTTGCCGTTCTGTTTAGCCACGTCTTCGTGGTTTCTTTCCTTGGTCCTGTGTGTTCCTAGCACTTAGCTTCTGTTCGTTGTTGTTGCTCTTGCCCCTTTGTGGTTGTTCCTCGCTGCTTGTGTTTTGTGCCCCCCCAACCATCTTTCTGTTTTTTTGCTGTTTTTTTTTCCCCTCTCTTCTTCGCTCTTGCGTTTTCTTCTCCCTTTCCTGTTCTCTGCGTTCTCTCTTCGTATTTCTGTTCCTGTGCCTCGTGTGTGTCGCTCTTCGGTGCCCGCTTGTGGGGACGAATGCGTTCTGTGCGGGTGTTTCTTCTACTATTTCTTCATTTATTACTTCCTAAACTTTGCTTTTGTCTCTGTTCCAACTCCTCCTGTTTTCTTCTCGGTTCGACGTTTTTGTTCTTCACTTTGTCCTTTCTTTTTCTTGTCATGTCTTTCTTTTTTCTCTTTCTCGCGTCTGTCCCCTTAACGCTCCCTTGTCTCCGTTCTCGCCTTCCTCGCGTTACTTCGGCTAACTGCTTCGCTTCTTCTATTTTCTTTGCTTCATCTTTCCGGACGCACTTTTGCTCTCGCCGTCTTTTTCGCTCTACTGTCTTGTTCTTGTCGTTTTCCTCTGTCTTCTTCTCCTCTCTTTATTCTGCCTTTGCGTCTTTTCCTGTTCTCTTCGTGCTTTCTCTCCTCGTGTACTTTCCCCCTTCTGTGTCGTTTCTTTGTTTTCTACTTCTTCCTCCCTTCTTTTCTGTCTCTTCTATTTTGTTTCCTCCTGCTGTCGCGTCTTTTGTTCTACTTCTTTTTTCTTTGTTTCGTGTCTACTTCTCTTTTCTGAACTTTCCTCCTGTTTTCTTTCTTCTGTGAATCTTTTTTTTCCTAGCGGCTCTGCCTCTCTTCTTTCTTCTGTCTCGTTTCTTTGTCTCTTTTAACCTTCTGTTTCGTCTCTCTCTGTCTCTTCTTTTATTTTTTATTCTCTTCCTTTTTTTCTCACTTGTTTTTTACATCCGTTCTGTTTTCCTCTCCTTAACTATGTTTCCTTTCTTTTTTTTGTTTTTTTAAGGTCTTTGACTGTCCGTTGTCTTCGTTATGTCTTTTCTTTATTCCTTCTTTCTTCGCGCTTTGTCTTAGTTTTCGTTGTCTGTTGCTTTGTCGTTGTCTCTCTCTTCCTTCTCTCTGATTCAGCTACTTTTTTTTGTCTTCTCTTTCTTTGTCCCGGTTTTCCTGCTCCTTTCTTACTACTTTCGGCATACTTTCTTTCTTCGTTTGCCTTGTCTCGTCCAGTATGTTTCGGCTTTTTTCCATTCTTTTTCTTTTTCTTTCTCACTCTATCACGTGCTCGTTTTCGCTGGTCTCGTCGCATCGTCACTTGTGGTCGTTCTGTCTCCTGCCTTGTCATTTCACATCGCGTTCTCGCTCGTCTCCCGGTTCTTTTTAACTTCATTTCGCTGTTCTTTTTGTCTAGCTTTTGTGTTGCTTTATTTCTCTTTTAACTGTTGCGTTTTCCTTTCTGTCGTTCACGCTCCTCTGGCCTGTGTTGGTCCGCGAAACTTTTCTAGCTTTAGGGTCTCTTTTCCTGTCTTTCTTTTTTTTTTCTATTTCTGATTGGCTTCTGTTTTGTTGTGTGTTTCTTTTTCTCTCTTTATGTGACTGCTTTTGTCCTCCGTGCGTCTTTCTCTCTACTAAACTGCCTTTTAACGCGTGTGTCTCGTTCGTACTTTCGTTGCTTCGTATTCTTGAGCTTGCGTGCTCCTGTGTGCTCTCTCTTAGTTCTGTTACGTGCCCGCCTCTGCTTTTCCTTTTTAACGTATCTTTGTTCTCCCGCTTAACTCCTTTCCCTCTCTGCGCTGTTTGCGCTGTTTTATGTTTCTTTTTCTTCTTTCGTCCTTCCGCTAGTCCTCTTTAGGTCGCTGTCAATCTCGTTCTGACTTCCTTGTTGCTTTGTTCTTCCGACCCTTCTTTCTCCTGTTGTCTTGGGTGTCATCCTAACTTGATTTCGCTGACTTTGTCTTTCTTTTGCTTGTTTTTTCTTCTATTGTCTTGGTGCTTTTCGTTTTTTTTCTTGTCCCCGTCTGCTCTTCGTGTGCCTCGTCCTCTCTGTTTTGTGTTGAACGTTTCCGTACCTCTCGACTTTTGGTTCCGTTTTCTTTTTCTTTGGTCCTCATCTTCTTTCCTTTTATTTCCATGTCCCTTGGAGGTTTCTCTGCTATTACTTTTTTCTGAGTCCATTCCGTTGACTGGGTCTGATTCGCTCTTTCGTGGTCCTTGTTTTCTCTTTTGTATCCGGGCTGGCCTCGTTCTTCACTGGTTTGGTTTTCTCTCTTCTTTTTTGCACGTTTTTATTTCCTTCCTTTTGTTTTCTCTGGTGTTCTTTCCGTGTTTGTCGCTTTCTCCTTTCGTTTCACTTTCTTTCTGTCGTTGGCTGTTCTTTTCTTTGCCCTGTTTCGTTGCCTCTATTGCTCTTCTTCTATCTCACTTCTTTTCCCCCTTCTATTTTTCTGTTTTGCGCTTGCCTACTGTGTTTCTTTGTCCTTCTCTTTCGTTCATCTTGGTCTGCCTGGTCCTGCTTGTGCTTCTTTTTGTTTCTTCCTGTTTTGCTTGTCTTTTCTCTCTCTTATTCTTCTTTTTTCTTCCGCGTTTTGCTAGTTTTTGGTCGTTTCACTCTTGCTCTCTTTTTTTTGTCTCCCCTTGTCGTGAGTCCATTTTTCCCACTTGTTCTCTCTCTGTTTCTCTGTTTAAGTGCTCAACCCAATTCAGTTGTTTCATATTAAGCTTTTTTTAGATGTTTGATCTGTTTGACCTGTCTAAGATAAACATAACCCACTCGAATCATAACTCCCTTACATTGTCCAAAAAGATAAAGATTCATTTCACTATCTTTAGCTACATATTTTTTGGGAACTTATTTTTCATTTTGTTTTCACTACTCCAGCCGATACCCTGATTGCATTATGTTCATAGTTGGGCCATGCATTAGTCACTCGTGTGCTCTTCCCTTTTCATGTTGCGTCATAAGGTAGCACATCACATTCATTGCTCTAAACTTTTAATTTCTTACTATATAGACAAGATTTATAGAACCGGCATGCTTATGTCTCAGATACCTATCTAATCAGGGGGTTTGTAAATAACTATGATTTGCTGCATATTTAAGAGGACTAAACCTAATAGCAAGCATGGATGTAATCGAACGAGTAATTATCCTCCTTGCGTTGGGTAAAACTTCACATTAATCGAACTACTATACTGATGTTTACATGTTTATAAATAATTTCCATGATAAAGACGTAGACTATATTACCTGGGTCATAACAATATTTAGAAAAGGCGAACTACAATAGATAACAACTATTTTTTACTTAATTCTAAATTTTTTAAGCATGGCTTTAAACATCCTGGCTCAAACCAGTGTACCTTTTAAATGAATGTAATGTTTGATTGGGCCCAATGTTTCTAACTTTCTATGAAGATTACTGAAAGTTAGATTGTTTTATACAAAAGTTTTACAACGGTTATTAAAAGTTAAATTGTGTTATGTAGCAGTACCAGATTTACTCATTTAGAGTTTTAGACAGAGATTTATTATCTGATTTTCATTGCAGATGGATAAAAGAGATGGCTCCAGTCTTTTCTCGAGCTGCCTGGCGATGTATATGGTAAACGGTAAAAAACCTGAACTTGACATAAGGTAACACATCACATTCATTGATGTAACTTTTAATTTTCGGGTGAATCTTCATCTGATATAGGGGATATTGATGTATACAATATCTATGCACCGATTTGTTTGACTGATTTTAGTAACGCCTCTGCCGCTACTGGACCTGTAAGACCTCTATAGACATTCCATCATCTATGATAATAAAAGATGAAATTGTCAAGTTTTTTATAACTCTCTTTTTCATATTAATGTTTTTGATCCATACAGGCAAGACATTCTTATATCCTATCTCAACAACTCGGTCGTGCAAAAGGCCATTAATGCGAAACCTACATCATGGGATATATGCATGTATCACAGACGCAACTTTTATTATATTCTTTATACAATATCTAACAAAATTGATATAGGTTTTGTTTTGATTGATTATATTTTCTTGTGTTTTCAATACAAAAGGGAGCCTCTATATATAAGAAAAAGGGTCTCAATATATAAGGAAATGAAATAAAATAGGAGCAATAATCGTGGAGCCAAATTAGGGGATAATTATGATTGATTGAATGCATAATTATCCTATATGTCCGGTACTGTTCTTAATGCTTTTACTGAAGAAATTGTTGCTTATGAGAAGGAGAGTGATGAGACTCATGCTGTTAAGAGTAAGTTTATGTTCATAAGCTTTTTTTAATCAATTTGTGTGCTTATTTTATCTGAATTAAGCTGTTTAGAACTTATTAGTTATTAATAAGTAGTTGTTAAGTTGATATTAAATATATCATATGTGATATATTATCTTTGTGTTGATGTCTTTTATAATTTGAGGAGAGTTATTTAAGATATATCATATATCATATATGATATCACATGTGATATTTCATTTGTTTTGTATATATCATATGTGATATCATATATGATATCACAGACTTTGTTTATTATAAATATTATTTGTGATAT
>BQNB010112978.1:2724-22038 GCA_026074375.1 Tanacetum coccineum | reverse complement strand
TATACATAGTTGCCTATTCTAGTCCTCGCGTATGTGACTATGATAAACTATGGTAATTCTGTAATGTCGTCACGTAAAAGTAAATTCCCAACAAAAGAGAATCCATGACTCCAAGATCAAAAACCGCGTTTTCAACGTCGGTGATCGAGTCCTCCTCTTTAACTCTAGATTAAAGATTTTCTCAGGAAAGCTTAAAACCCGCTGGTCAGGACCATTCACTATCACACAAGTTTTCCCGTATGGCACCATCGAGTTATCTCAAAACTCCAGGCCAAATTTCAAAGTGAATGGTCATCGTTTAAAGCACTACTTTGGAGGGGACGTACCACAATTGGTAGTCCCAGATCTCCAAACATTCCCTAATGTCCAATAAATTCAGGTGACGGGTCAAGCATAGCGACCTTAAACAAGCGCTTCGTGGGAGGCACCCCATGCTTATCGTAGTATTGTGTAAAAATGAATAAGTGTTTTCTTGTTGTGTGGAGGCTCGCCTCTTCCATTACCCGTGTTTCGTGTTTGTGTTGTTAATTGTCCAGGATTGCCCGGATTGTGAAGAACTCTCGTGCTTGTATTTTTATCAAGAGTTTCACATCCTCAGCTTCATTTTGGGAATCCAGTATCCAAATCTAATCAACTAACGTTTTATCTTTTGGCACACTTAATAAACGGCCTTAGATTTACGTAGGTGCCCCTTTCAAAACATCGAGGACGATGTTTAGTTCTAGTATGGGGGGATCTTCGATTTGATTGTTGCCTGCAGCCATTGTTGTCACGTAATCCCGTTTTTACCACCAAATTTTTGCAAAAATACCAAAAAAAAAAATTAAAAATAAAATAAGTGTTTTGTCACAGTTTTGACTCTCCTAATGGGTAGAATGAGAATAATTTTTGACTCGATCGGGCGTGTTGAGCCCTAGCTAGTTCCTCAATTGTAGGCTAAGCTTTCACGAATTCTATTGCTTCGAATTTTAATAAGGTGAAGAACAAGAAGTGATAGAGTTAAATATAAGTTTATGTGCTGAGCAAGATTCTTCTAAAGCTTATATGAGTAACTTGTGGCTTTTTCTCCCATTAGCTTTTAATCCACCTAATCATACGTGCTCATTTCAATTCAACTAAGTCAATCGATGTTTTTAGAAAAAGCTTCAAATTTGTAACTTGATTCTTTAAAGCGAGGTTTTTCTGTTCTTAGTGATTTGAAAGTTAAAATGCCAAAGAAGCATGAATGAAATATGAATGCAAAGATGCATGAATATTGAAATTACGCCAATGAAGCATACATTTGATTATATGGAGCAAGTAAAAGATGTGTCGTGATATCCCACTACGCTAGCAACGAGGTGGGGGTTCAAACTAAGACATCTTTACTTCTAGGGATTTGGTGTGTTGTGATATCTCACCTGGAAGCAAGGTCTAGGTGGGGGTTCAAACTAAGACACCTATCCTTAGCCATATTAGGAAGAAGGTGTTGATGTGATTTCCCACTACGCTAGCAACGGGGTGGGTTTTCACGGGTGGGTTTTCAAACTATGAACAACAGTCGTTGTTATGATATCCTAACTAGTGGAGCGAGTCTAGGAAGGTGTCAAACTAAGCACGCATTCCTAACTTTAAGAGCTTATGTTTATGATGATAAAGATGTTGCAAAATTTCACAGTTAAAAATTTCGTTCTTTAAATCAAGTTACAATGTCCAAAAAGTTGTTGCATTGAGTCTGTGATTCATAATGAATCTCGACTATGGAAATAAGTTGATCCTATGGTTTGTGTCGATTGAGTACACACATTTAAATCAAAATCCATGTTGGTGGAAGTTAAAAGTTCACAAGTCCTAAAAAAGAGTGCTTAACATTTAGACTTATATTAACAAATGAATCTTGTTTAATGCTGGTTTGAATCTATGAAAAATCGGGGACGAATGAATTATCAGTCAGTGACTTCGGTAAGATATATTCTATGGACGCTATCTCATACTATGATCCCAATGTTGTATAAAATAAAGGAAGTCAAGCAGGCCAGTTAATAAAAGAAAATGAAAAATCCAAAAAATATGAGGGATAGTTATTGTGTACATACCAAAATGGTGAAATCGGACTTATCGAAGCTATTGGATTTCTTTGTTTCCCCTTGACAAACGCTTTGCTACATTTCAAGGTAATTAGTCAGGGGGATCGAGATTCTTAGTTTTCTTTAGTGTTACTGTCATAACATGCGTGAGGTACACGATAATACCTTAGATGGGGATTTTTGGTATGTGCATAAATACACATACCTATTCAATAAAAACAACTAGGAACTAAACGACTAAAAAACATACCACAAATATATTGTATTTTGTATGTATCATTTGTAAATGTGCAGGAAACTAATATTCAAGAAAAGGGATGCAAAAAAGAAAAGCCAAAAACAAACAAAATCCAACACGGAAGGAAAAAGACAGTACAAGACATAGATCTTGATCCATCCAAGTAAAGAAAATACAACTAAAGGACTATAATATTGCCAACCCAAGTTGTATAACTAAAATAACAAGTACCAAGGGTCAATAGATGCCAACCGGGTAGAGATTTGCATTCAAGGTTATACAACTTAAGGGGGAACCATTCTGCCAACTCCCCCAAAAAATCTTTCTTCCCGCCCAAAACCCATTTACAACTTGTAAGACGCCCCAACATCTTCCCTAGCAAAACCACTTCTCTCCTAGCCAAAATCATTTCATCCACCCTACTACGCCCCCTCCAGATGTATAAATGCCAATGTGCAATCCCCTCTCCAATCCCAAAAGGCAAAATTTAGATGGCTGAGATTGTCCCTCCAATAAGCTCAAAAGAAATACAAAGTCTAAGATTGCTTTAGATTCCTCTTAAACAACAGCACACTTCGTTTTTGCTCTCCAAAAGAAGCACAAGCTGCAAGTCCAAGACTTCGGCTATAAAAAAGAGCCTTTTGTAAAAGCTTTGAGGCAATTAGTTATTTTTTTAATTTTTAATATAACTTAGGCTTATTTTTAGTTTATTATACAGCTTTGCTTTCAGCTTGTAACATTTCCAAGATTTAATGCAATTTAAGTTTTTAGTCAATTTACAATACCATTGTTAAGTTTATTAATCATATTGTTTTTGTGTTCAAAAAAGCTCTTACACACAGCTTACTTATATAGCTGTTTTCACTAAGTAAGATAAAAAAGTTAAATAGATTAAGAGAATATTACAATATCACTCTCAAATATACCACAGCTTATGTTATGGATTGATAACCAGTTCTGGATGTGGCTCATGGACTCTCACTAGCTTGTTTTATCACAAGCTAGAGCTTTGTAGATTCATTGTCTGACCCTGTTTGACAAGGGTGTTTGTAAGTTTTTTCTTTTCTTATTGTTCTTATTTTCGCAGAACTTGTTTTAGTGCATTTATTTTGCTTATTGCTATTGAAAAGTGTTCCTGTTATTACTTTCTTACTTAATACTGTTAGTTCATTTGTTAAAACTGCTAGTTATAAGTTAACACTGCTAGACCAGTTCAGCTTCTTTAAGTGCTTATTCTTGATTGAAAATTGCTTATAAGTGTTTTAATTTATTACTTGATAATCTGTTTTTAATTAATATAAAAAGAAAAATGATTCTTGAAAACTTTCAAGAGTATTTTCAACTACAGGTACTAACCGTTAGTTAGTGACTGCTAGTTTCACTTTTGGAACTCTCTACTAACTTAAAGCAACCAGTACTAACTCCAAGTTAGTACTGCTAGTTCATTTTCTTGGGTTTATTCAAAGGTACATACTACTCAACACTAGCAGTACTAACTCTCCAAGTTAGTACTGTCAGTTAAAACCTATAAGTACTGGTAGTTCATTTTAACATATCAACTTATTATTTATACTTATTTAAGATTGGTTTAGCTTTTTAGAGTAGATTAAGCCTATTTTAGTTTACTGTCTTCAGTAGAACTTATTTGCCCTCTTAAAATAATTTTAAGAGTTTATCAGTTTTAGTTTTCTAGCTTATTTGTCATTTTGGTTCATTCTAGTTGCTTATGTCTATTACTAAGTGCTTATTAAGGTTAGGTGAGCTTCTGTTTTAGCTTGTTTGTTTATTTATTGTTTCTTTGTGTTTTGTTAGCATAGCAGTACTAACTTTAAACTAACAGTACTAACTTAAAACTGGCAGTACTAACTCCAAGTTAGTACTGGTAGTTAATACTGTTAGTTCTGTTGTTAGTACTGTTGTGTTTATCTTGTTTAATTTAGCTTAATTGCTTTTTGTATTTGCATATTTATAGTTAGTTTTTCCTTAATTGATTGTCTTAAGTTTATTTGAGCTTATTTGTGCCTTAGTGTAAAAGTTTTTAGTGTTTTTGCCTTTGCTAGCTTTGATTCTTGTTCCAGCTTATGTTCTTTGTTTAAATTTTATGTGCATTTGCTTTCAGTTTTAATTCCCAATCATTCCTTGTTACATTCAAACACCAATCATCAATCGTCTCTCGATTTTCCATTTTAGCCTCGTTGGGACATAACGACCCGGGAACACTCTATACTGCTTCCGGTTTCATTGGTCTCGCAGATCGTGATCCTTGTGTTTATTTATATTTATATATATAGATATTAAGGTGTAGGTTTTCGCGAGTCACAATGCAATTGGTAAATGTGTTATTTCTGAAAAATCAAACACGAGCAAACTAACAATATATATAAATTTTGCTCATACAACATAAAAGCACAACTCAAAGCTAAAATTCACTTTTAACTAAATTCTCAAACAAGAATAATATTCTTGTTTATTCACCTAGGATAACATGATAGTTGGGAAACATTATGTTTAAAATTTTATAGACCTATCTTATTAAACGATTGATAAAGGATAATATATATCCTATGCATTTTATTTTCTTCGTAGCATAAATGGTTGTGTTACAAGAAAATACACTACATATAATTTGAAAAATATAAGTTATTAGAATTAAAAAATAACCTATCAAAATATGTGTCAATGCATAAACAAGTAAAAATACATTTATTCAAATACTTATTTAATTATGATATACAACATTGATAAGAATAATAATTTTAGAAAAGCATATTTGTTTAAAAATAAAATATGTCACTTTTTAATTATTTATCATTAAAAAATCACAAACTCAATTAAGATAATAATATAGATGAGAATTCAATTATCAACATGACATGAAAATAAAGATTCTAAAAACACTCTCATTATAACATATTTGTCATTGTCACAATAAGCACATTCTCTTGCTTTTGAAAAACCAAGATACACACGTTAAATATCCATGTGACAACCTACTCATGTAAGATGACAAAATAAATACATCTATTAAATCAAGCAATATGTAATCGAAACCAAACAACCTATAGATCTTGAACAAAAGATTAAAACATCTTGCTTACGCTTATCTTAGAATTCTACACATCTTGATTAGGATTATGCGAACCAGAATTAAAGTGAAGTTAGTTTAGTCATGTTAGGTCCTCTAAATGAAAAAGATAATACAAATTTTATCATTGGTACACTTCATTAGGAAAATAGAAGGAATTCTACTTACGAAGAATCGATTTGCACTAAGAAATTCAATTTGACTAACGGTTGAATTGCTTCCAAGAGGTGAATTTGTAGTTCGGTTTATAACCCGTAAAAATAGTTCGTGTTTACCTGAATTGAGCACCACTAGTGATAGTCTCATATTCATTCTCTAATTTGATTAAATGGCTCTTCCTAAATTGCCAAATAATAGTCCTACAGTCGATAGACTTTGTAACTCATTAGGATTACACACTAAAGAACTGTAGAAATTTATGATTCATTCTTAGTCAATTAGACCAACAATACAACCTTACAAATGTGCTTTAATGTTTCAAGATGATTACTTGTTCACATGTAATGCAATTATATGTCCTCATAATCTTGATGCTCAACGTTTAAATGCATGTCCACTATAAAGGTATTTGTCTTTTTCTAGCAATTTAGATAAAATATTTCTTAGTTTATCTAAATGACACATGACCCTAAATGCTAAATGCTAACATGTTTTACATGACGATTAAATGTAAAATTATCATGTTTTGTATGCGTCATTTTACATGACTTACATGTTAATTGTACACCTACACTATATTAGCTTGATATATGACAATTAATGTTTAAATGCCATAGAGTCTTACACATTAATCTCGTTGATTATTGTGTCGATGCATGCTTAGATAAACTTATATGCCTATATCTATATGTCTTATGCAACTAGGTATATATTTTCTCACACTAGAATATTTTTCTTCGCGTCCGTGTCACAAATCTAAAAAAGTCAAAAGAGTCATAAAATGGTTTTATGTCTTCTAGAGACTTCACCCACAGATTCCCTTAATCATCATCTTGCCTTCTTCTAAATAATCCACTCTTTCATCAAGGAAAAGTTAGATACATATCTAACACTCCTCCAAGTAGGTTTGACAACTTAAATATTTCATCCGAAATATTCAAGTATCTTTAACTTGCGATCGCAAACGTTAAAGGTCATATCCAAAAATTCATATTCAAGCCTTTTAACAACATATGTTAAAATGCTCTTCCTAAAGCTAAAAGCTTACATCAACCTTCGTGTGACAAAGGTCTTACGAGTTTCTACATAAGTGATTCATAGCCTCTTTAATATACACACCTTAAGACTAAGTACTTTCACTTCTGTTAGTCCTTTCCATCCCCTTAGGAATGTCACGATGGTTTATCGTCATGCTCACCTCATACACAATGAGGATCGAACATTATCCATCGATCTTAGGATAGAAAACTCATCATAATTCATCGTCATTTCCTTCGCGACAATGTCCAAAAGGAAATATCTTCAACAAAAAAATGTCGTCGGAAGACAACATCGTCGGCATCCTCACCAAACCACTCAAACATGAACCTTTTTATGTCTAGGTCTAGGAATGATGAAACAAATCTCAAATAAACGTGTCATTCTCATTTTAATAGTCTTGTTACTATTAAATACATACCAATAAATCTCAACAACTTACTCATTTCATCTGAAATGTTTAAGCATTTTTAATTCGCGAAATGCAATTTAAAATATCACTCATTGTTCATGTCTAAGTCGTTTCACAAAAACCTTAATCATGCCTCTATTATTATATAGATGGTTAACATCTTCCGTCCACATTTCCGCTACCACCTTTAAGACAACCTCGTACCTCATCGTTGATGTCTATGAACATTCTCAATACACTAGAAAGCTACAAACTCGCGTATGAAGTTCATCGTATGCTAACCATCATTCCTCATACATTGTCAAGCTCAATGCTTTTCGTCATATTTCTCTTCATTTTCTTTTTATATTCCACAATTTATGACCGGATGAGCACGAATAAAAGGAGAGGGAAAACAACAGCCTGTTTCCCGTAAACCTTTAACTAAAATCTCTCAAGAACTCACATATGTGAATCTTATTCACTAGAAACCAAAGTGAAATGAAAAACCGAGTCATCCTCACTACTACCAATCTCGAGTCATCCACCTAGTCATCTTCATATCCCAACACTCATAAGCATGTGTGCCTATGTTGTCAAAAGCAAGTGAATTTCATAATGAAATGCGTCTTATCCTCAATCCCGAACACTTATAAAGCATGTGGCTATGTTTAAAAGTCAAGTGAAGCTTTGTAATGAAATGCCGTCTCTCCAATCATTTCTACTTTTAAGCAAGTGAAGAACACAAAGAAGATATTCAATCTTCAAGTGTTGTTGAGTCAATCACAATGTCGTGTCTTTCAATTTTTCATCAACCATTTCCACTTTTTTAGCAAAGTGAAGAACACAACGAAGATATTCATCTTCAAGTGTTGTGTAATCATCACAATGTCAGTCTTTCACTTCTCTTTCACCATTCTCTCACATGTTCAACTTTTTTCGGTCACATTAACAACCAACAAAACACCCAACAAACCTATTGTCAACACCTTCCCTTTCCATTCACTGCTCATCCCTTCTTCATTTTATGGTCTCCTTTTATTAACTTAAATCATCTTATCACAAATTTAGTTTGAATCTAAAGTCCTACGATAAATGTATATCCTTAAACCACTTTAAACGCGAAAAGTACACATCATGCTTATAAAGAAAACCTTGAGGATTTAGGAATCTCTCAATACAACCCTTAGTCTATTCAAATCCATATCATCATCTTAGTTATATGACGATACCATAAGGAACATATCGATCAAAATAGGTTCATACTCCTTATCCAAATGACATCTTGGAAGATGTCATTCTTATAATAATAGTGTGTCAATTAATAAATGCATTTTGTTCTCGTTTATTAAAGTCGGTATTATACCAAAGGGTGTTGGTCAAGTCTTAGTCCTTAAGCATGTGCCGGTCGAACCTTATCATTGGTTCCTAAACATTCTCGTGTCTTAAGTAACCCGTCATGATTCCTTTAATCACGATTTAGGTTGTTGTTATTAAAGAACAACGAGTGCATGTGTCTAGGTTTTAAATTTTCTTTTAAAATGTCAAAGTTTTAGAGTGCATTATACTAAGACATGCATTCTGGTTCCCCGTAAATGCATTGATATGATACTATGCATTGTTATTATATATATGTGCACTTTTCTACTAATTTTTTTGTAGCACACTTCCGTAGCTTGATTCCTTGGTGCCCAAACAAGGGGGAGCATACACCGAGGGGGAGTTACAACCGTTATGACATCTACACATTTCTTGATATGTGTATTCTAACCTTTTAATATCGCTCCATATATAAATTATGTTGCAACGAAACAAACCTTGATGAAGTTAAAGTTGCAACAAATTTGATCCATTGATCCACTAGAGTCTATATACATAGAATGCAAGACTCATAGGAGTGCAATGAGGCTAAATGGTGCTCCAGAGTCAAAGTAGATAACTTTAGGGAAATGATTCAACGGGTTGATAGGAGCAAGACATCACTGGGGATGATTGCAAGCTCGCCTCATTTGTTCATGGATTTAAAGTGTAAGTAAAATTCTCGCTAAGATCCACCTTTTGCTCACAAAAGGAGGAGAAAAGTGTAAAACAATAACTTATATCTTTTACTATATTGTATGTTTACATTTTTTGCCTCATCATCAAAGAGGGAGATTGTTGGTAGAAATATTACGATAGTTAATCTATACATTCTCTTCATAGTTTTTGGTGATGACACACATGTAACTTAAAAACACATAACGTAAAGTCTTAATTACTCGTGATCACAATGCATCAATGCATTCATATGACAACATCTCTCGACGGATCTTAATGTCTGCTTCTAAGAAGTTTGCACCCGCCGAAAAATCACTTAAGGTATGAATAAATAAAATGCTTAATATTATTTATGAACAAAGGAAATTTTTATTCAACCCTTATATTTTTTTATAAAATGTATACAAACATTTTCTATAACTTAAAAAATGATTTTCTACATTTAAAGAGAAATGTTTTATTCAAATAATTATGTTGAATCAAATTTTCTACTAAAAACGGCTAGAAATGTTCCAGAAAACACCTCCCGAAAAGACAAAAAAAAGAGGGTCCAAGCCTGGGCTGCCCCCTTAAATATAAAGGACCGGCATATGGAATTAAGGGGACCGGCATTAAATAAGGGGGCCGGCCAAATAAAAATGCTCCTAAGGTTTGCCAATAAGTACTGGACTGTTCCCTCCACTGATTTTATCACATATGCACTCATCATTTTCTGTCTAAAACAGATTAGACAACATCCTACAATCCTTTGATCCATTAATCTCAAGTAATTTTTTCCATTAATACAATCTTATTCCTCCAAGTACAAGATAAGAACTGTTATCATTAATATACGAAGTTATGGTAGTTAGTTCGTCATTCGTGACATGTCTTACATACACAATGTGTGTATAAGATCGAGTCCATGTATTTCCAAACTTGTATAAGAGTTAAGATCATGGTGAATCATGGTGTGTATAGTTGTTAGATCATGTGATCATAAAAGCTTAGATAAATTGTGGATGATCGTAAAGAGTTTAGATAGATCGGGGTGATCTTGTTAGTGTCTAGGTGAAATGTAGTGAAGTTGTGAAGTGAAGAGAAGTTGTGAAGTAAAGTGAAGTGAAGTTATGAAGTGGAGAGGAGTTGTGAAGGGAAGTGAAGTTGTGATGTGTAGTGAAGTAGTGCGGTTAGTATTTTAGTCCTTAAAATACAAAAGTTGTGATAGATTGGTTCTAGCTAGGATTAGAACTCGACATCTAGCTTAGTGTCGGAAAATAATGTAAGCAACGTTGTGTGGTTTTCTCCGCCGAGAAGGGAGCTTGTTGACTAGTGAAGTAACTCTCGAGTGGGGTACTCGAGGAGTGGAGTAGGGCGAAGAGGAGCTTCGTGACCGAACCACTATAAATCATCATGTCCGGTTTACATTTTCTTTTACCTTTCGCTTTACATCTTTATTTACCTTATCGCCTTACGTTTATATTAGCATTAGATCTATATGTGTGTTGATTGTTGCTTATTTTGTTTGAATGATGATTGTTGTAATGATACGAAGTTAGTATAGTGATTAAGACCATATATTGCCATGACATGTTCTAATGAATATAGATGTATTATTCACACTCATCATATTGCATCTAACTTGATGGATAATTTGATACAGTCTTGCCACACTTTCAACATTCCAACTTTGGTTTCTTGTTGGAACTAGAACCACTGTTGTTCTCATTGGACCATTTTTACCTTTGTTTTGTTTGTTGTGTTTGTTCTTACCACCCTCTTCTGTCATGTTAACAGAGGGTCCACCAACTTCTTTACCCTTGCCCTTATCACTTTCCTGCGCCCTTAGAGATTCCTCTATACGCAAGTGACTACTAAGTTGGACCAAAGACAAATCGTCTTTACCATGTTTTAAAGTGTGTTTAAAATCCTTCCAGGAAGGAGGCAACTTATCAATTACACTAGAAACAGAAATAGATTCATCCATATTCAAGCCATGTTGTGTGTATTGTCCAAGGATCCTAAGGAGTTCATTAAACTGTTCCATGACAAGCCTAGAATCGACCATTTTGTAATTATTAAAATTACTTACCAGGAACTTCTTACTCGAAGCATCCTCTGCCATGTACTTGGATTCGAGTGAATCCCACAACTCCTTAGCCGATTCAATATTCGTATATACATCAAAGAGAGAGTTTGACATACCATTCAATATGTGTCTCCTGCATATGTAGTCATCGTTCTCCCACTTTGGCATTATTATCATTGCTTCCACTATAGCATCTTCCAACAATTCCGGTATCGGTATAGTCAACACATAAACCACCTTCAACGTCGTCAACAAGAAATGCATCTTCTTCTGCCATCGCCTAAAGTCATGCCCCTCAAATTTGTCTAGTTTCCCAAAATTCGTTGTCACATCCTTCACTGTATTCCAGCCATGATCACAACCAATTACTTTATACGTTTGTTAGTAATTAGGGTGTGTGTGGTGATCTTGGATATCTCTGTTGTATCGTGTTGAGTTCACTTTTCGTATAAAGTATTTTGACCCTATAAGATGCCTGGGTTGCACGAAATCTCTATCGGGATAATACAAAGAGAATAGCAATTTGTGTTCTAGACACAAGAATCACAAATCAAGAATAATGAAGGAATTGTATATGAATTGTGTTATCTTTTGTATATATAAGACCAAAATGTTCCTGAGAATATATTACAAGAAATTAGGACAGTTACGGGTGCAGTTAATGTTGGTTAAAACCGTATTTAACTAACCTTCTGAGATAGACTTTACGGTGTAACATAACCTGTTACGGTGTAATGTCTATACATATTACACTAGTTACGGCGTAACAATCTTTAATTACGGCGTAAACTTCCAAACCTTGGTTTCTGACTAAAGGTTACGGCGTAACCTAGTTGCTATGTTATGACATATACAATACCAAAGCTTTGCCCATTATACCACAGGACTTTACGGCGTACACAATAAATAGTTTACGGCGTAAACCCTGCAATTCCTGTCTTTATAGATTACATGTTAGCTCATCAAGCGTGCACTCCACACTTCCCTAACTTGTTTCTGAGCCGAACATGAAACCTCATTGATCTCCAGTAAATCACTATTACCTAAATGGCCTGATGATACTAAAATCACCAACACTATAGTCAAATCCAAACTAGATGGTTAGGTGTACATTGTCTGGGTAGAAATTTTTAAAAGCGGTGGTAATAAGACCGCCTCTATGCATGCTCGAGCCTAAAACGGCAGGTTGTCCTAATTACCGTCACACATGAAAACACATTTTAGAACCAAGAAAAAAGAAATTTTTCGTGAGTTCGGCCAAGTTATGGGAGCGTCTAAAACGGGCCAACGATAAAAGAGAAATATCGTTGGACATTTATTAGAAAAATGAAATTCTTTTTAAGTGTATAATTTTTTCTATTCCCATAAAATTTAGATTACAAGTACATTACTATATTACAAACCGTGTCTTCCAATCTTCCAATTCAATTCGTGTTTCAATTCAATTCAAAACCGTTTGAATACAATCTTTCCTATAATCACTTTTAAGTTTTCTTATTCTGAAATTGGACTTGGTATGATCGCTACTAAACTTGGACGTCCTATAATGCTTGATGCATATACGAGCACTATATGTCTCAAGTCGTGGGGGCGTCACAGCTATGCCCAGGTTCTTATTGAAGTATCGTCGGAAAATGCTTTTGTGGAGTCTATTGTCGTGGCTATTCCATTTCTAAATGGGTTGGGACACACAATGGAGACTATTGATGTTGAATTTGAGTGGAAACCCCCTCGGTGTGATACTTGTAAAATCTTTATGCATAATGATAATCAATGTCCAAAGGCTGCTAAGGTGGCTGGGCCGATTAAGGCCTCGGATGATAGGTTTGTGAAGGTTACACGCAAACACAGAAAAGGTAAACAACCTTATAGACCTCGACATATTGATGGTGTTTGCTTAACTAAACCAAAGCCTAATTATTATTACCGCCCTATTAGTAAACTTGATGCTACATTGAACTCTAAAGTAAATGGTGAAACTTCTACCTCACAACCTAAAGATAACAAGGAGGCGTATATATCGCAACATAAGCATAACAGTAAGAAATCATTGCCTTTGGAAGAGGTCAATTTTGTCTCATCAAAAAAATCATTTGTTGCCCTTAAAGATAAAGAAGATATATTTGGAATTAATGATGAGACTTGGAGGAACACTAATGATATTAGAAGCTTGAAACATGATAATGATAGTGAGGAAGTTGAAAATGTGTTTGTGGAGAATGCTACTTTTATGGGAGGAAAGATCAACACTAAGAAGGTGGAGGTTCCTCTCAAGAAGACTGGTATTTGAACGGATAAGAAAGCCCACTCTCCTAAACGAAATGTAGTTTTCTCTCATGAAACAAAAGCTCATAACTTTGATAGGGATGATATGGAATTTGATGACATAGGATATGCGGTCGAGGAAGTGGAGCATGATAATGCTTATTGGTTTTCTTATGATTATTGACATTTCTTGTGGATCAAGTTATTTTGTTTCATAGGTTATATATGTCGCATGTGCATTGCGGTAGTTGTTTCATGAGGTTGACATGTCAATCTTATGTTGTTATGGTTTTAAGTACAAATGGTGCGTTCTTGTTTTCCTAGTAACAGTGAGATGTATGATCTCACCTACATCCTTTGTACTTTAACGTTTTTTGTGTAATATATTTTAACGAGGAAACTCTACCAATTTTTTAAGTTTTCAAGATTTTAAGAAATTGGATACGCTCATTATATGATACATGTTTGGCCCTTTTAAAATAAATGATATATTATTCGGCCCTCCAATATATTTATTGAAGTTATGTATATGCCTTGGTTGACGTGACCACGAATTTCCAATTAAATGTGCATCAAATTATCCGAAGTTTGTTGCATATTGGTGCTACAAATGAAAGATAAGTTGTACACACACATCAAATAGCAGACCACCTAGGCCCCAAATTATGATCTCGTTTATTGCACGAACCTAGCAAGAACAAAAAAATGTAACTAAAAAGGGCTCAAAACGTGCAACTTTTATTATGCTAATTTGGTGAACTTGTTTTTGATATAACATTATAACTAAATCATACCAAAATCGCTACTATGGATACAAGAATTCACTGATTCCCAAACGAATCAGCGGCTGATTCATGATTGAGCAAGAACATCAAGAATCAGACGTGAAAGGTAGGAAAAAAATGAATACAACGACTATACATCAAAATGTTAAAATCTAAACCGTTAAAAAACACAAAGGTATTGATTTGGATTCTTTGTTGTGTTCGGTTTGTATGCAGATAGGAGAATCTACCGAGCACTTGTTTTCTTCTTGCCCGGATTTGTGTCCTCTTTGGCATAGGATCGCTGTTTGGTGGGGGGTGACTACCCCAACGGAGATGACATTCAAACCGATAGTTACTTGGGCTGATGATGTTGCTCTCGATGCTAAGTCCAAACAGGTTTTTGATGTGGTTATTTTGGTCGCTTTCTGGATTATATGGAGTTTTCGTAATAAGCTTATTTTTGGAACGATTAAGCCTCGCAAGGATGACATCTTTGAAGATATTCTATCTGTTTCTTATTTTTGGATTAGTAATAGACGCAAAAAATGTAAGATGCCATGGGGATCGGTGGCTAAACCTCCCTAACAGCTTTAGTTCTTTGTAAGTTTCTTCTAGCTTCTTGCTAGTTCTTAATATATCCTTGCCGTTCAAAAAAAACACAAAGAATAAATAAGTGGTTCACATGACGCCATACAAAGAATATAAATTTTTTTTCCAGTTTCTTTATACGAAGAGAATTAATTTGCACATTTTTACTTTTGATTGAGACACTCCAAGTACCGCATTAAATAGTTGTATCATATTTATAACCTGCTTTAAATACTTGTACAGTGAGTGTGCAAATAAAAAAGAGGAGTGTGTAAAAAAAAAAAAAAAAATCACCTTCCCTTTACAATAAACCAATGTTTGATACTCGGTTTCTTCTCCGGTTGGGTCCACCGGTCGAACGTTCGATTAAAAAAGGGGTCAAATTAAATCGGATTTCATATTTTCAAAACCCGATTAGACCCGCCAGGTTTGAAGTAACCCGGGTCAACCCGGTTCTCGAAACCTGGCTGGGTTTTGGTTTTTTCATGTTTTTTACAAATAAAGCAAGTTTTTATATATATATGCGACGTAATTTATTTGTTACATGTTATATTTTTTAGTAAATCGTTTTATGCTCAAATAAATATATTTCATATTTTATATATTAGGGTTTAGCTAAACTCTGCCCTCAGGCAGATGTTATGGTGTGATTAATACACACAAACTGTCTAATTAACAAGAAAATGCAATTAAATACACATTAAATGAACTTTTATTAAAAAAATTTACTATATATTGAATGTGTATTTTAATACATTTTCTGATTAATTAGAAAAATTTTGTGTGTACTAACTACACACTATCTAAACCTCTGCCCGGTGGGCAGAGTTTAGCAAAACCCTTATATATATATACATATATATAAATAGAAATATATATATATATATATATTATATATATATAAATATATATATATGAATATATATATATATATATATATATATATATTTTGTATCATTACAAATATTTTTATTATTATTTTTTTAAAACCGGGTTGACTCGGTGGTCGAACCGATTGAACTGGTAACTCAGTGACCCGGTGACTCGACCGGTCATAGTGGACCCGGTTTTTCAAAACATTGATACACACTAGTTTTAAGACTTTTAAATGCTAATTCTCTAAGAGCACGGGGTATTGTGTTGAGCCGTGGGGAAAAAGTGGTGTCACATCATCACTTTTTCTCGTAACACGAAAACACCAAAATCACCCTCCCTACTTAACACCAAAATTTTTGGTGTTATGGGGACCCTACTTTTCCCACTTTTAAAAAAAAATTATATATATAATTTTTTTTATTAAACTTAAAATTTATATTTCATTAATAAAAAAACATTACATTAACTTAAAAAAGATACATAAACTTAAATAAGAAAACATAAACTTAAAAAAAACTTAAACTTAAATAAAATACGGCAACAATTTAGAAATTAAAATATGTCGCCCGAGTCTTTTCTTTCAAAGCCTTGATCTTCGCCGCGTCCTCCGGCGCCATCCTGGTAGTGTCGAAAGTAAGAATCTTCAAATCTTCGTTTCTTTTTTGAATTTCGCAAACCGCGAGTCTTGCCGCTAGCTATTGATTCATTTTTCGCTTCACAGTCAATCAAAATTTGTTCTTGCATCAAATCGGTAACCCGGTTTTTGGACGAACTTGAAGTTGCGGATGAGCTTGCCGAGGAACGTTGACTTTTTGTCTTTCGTGGAACCACGGATGGACGCGGTATGGCGTCGTCCCCAAACATTTCGGGTTCATCTTCGGTCAATTGTCCTCGGGTTCTTCGTGCTTGTGTCGACTCGGGGTTTTGCCACTTGTATTTATCTTTCAAAAAAAGCCACACACTTCGATGTCGAAACTCGGCATTATTTTTATCACGAAACAAAGCGAGCACCCGAGTATACAAATTGTCATCATTTTCGCCACTTAACGCGGTTGTTTGGTCGTAAATCGCGTTAAACTTGCCAACATCCTTATTCATCGGCGTCCACTTACCCGTCAACATATTTTTGTTTCGTTTTTTAAAACCGAGTTCTTCGGCACGCGTGTTATATACACCGAGGAGTTTGTACCAAAAAGTTTCCCGAGCTTGGTCACTCCCATTTTTTGGATCTTCAGATATTTCGATGAAACATTCCGCCAAAAGTTTTTCCTCCTCTTGGGTCCAAAAGACTCGATCGGTTTTAAATTCCCGAGCTTGTTTGCCTCGAGCTTGTTTTTTTGCACAAGATTTTTTTCGGTTTTGTTTGTTTGTCGGGGCGACTTCGACATCAACATCATCGGTGTCGGATTGTGGTGGTTGGGATGAATGGAGTGGGAATTGGGTCGGTTGGGTCGGTTGGGGTTGTGGGAATTGTTGAGTTTGAGATAAAAAAAATTAAAATTGCTTGGGAGTACAATTAAGAAACCGGTTGGCGAATGGGTTTTGGATTTGAATGTTGGGGCGTGTTGGTGGTATTTGAGAGTTGGAGGAATTAGCGGATGATGGAGTAGGAGGATTTGACGAAGACGACGAATTTTGGATGCTGTTGAAGTATTCGTGAATCCAATTGTTGGGATCCATTAGAGGTGATTAAAAAAATTGGGAGAAGTATATAAAAGATTGGAAGTGATATATAAAAAATGGGGGTTGTATAGGGTATTTATAGGGATTACAGTGGGTATTTTTTACAAAAAACAAAAAAAGGGCTATATTTTTGAATTAAACCCACTGCTAACGGCTAGATTTTAAAAAAAATTAAAAATTAAAATATATATACGCGAAAAAGACAAATGTGGTACACCGTTTCGCGTTTTCGCGTCGCGTCTCCCAGACCATTTGGGGTGGGGATAACGGCGCGAGACCCCAAAACGCCACTCGAAGTATGGTTCATTTCGCGTTTTCGGCCACGGCTCAAGCCGTGGCGCACTGTACCCTGCCCTCTAAGAAATGCTTTAAATCAACGAAAAACTTTGATCTCGTGCATCTCTTTTTGTGTGCTGACTGATTCTTTCAAATGGTCTAGCCTCATAGAGCACCTATACAAGTAAACTTTTAGTCAGTATTTGAGATTGAACCAAAAACGTGTTTCTCTAAAGTCTTGTTTAACTAGTCAACTCTACATTTGCGATAAGAGAATGATAATATTCGAGAAAGGGAGGTGATTTGCACACATCAAAAATTGATTGACACACTCATATGTATAAGCAGTTAAAGCACAATTTATTCACAGTATAACAATATAATGCATATAAAAGAATGTCTCAATTAAAAAGTTGAGTGTGCAAATCATTTCCCTTCGAGAAATGGCTCAACGGTCATTCCAACGCTAATCAGGTAATTGTGAATGTCGTCTTCAATTATTCTCAAGTTGCAACTAGTATTTGTTTTTTTGCTCAAGTTGCTTTTGATTCTCTTATCTTTTACTTAGTAAAAGAAAACGAAAAGTGGGGACTTTTGCATTTAAAAAAAAAAAATATTTCCTTATTAGGTATGATGCTTCAAAAATTTTATTATTTTTGAATATATGTTTAATTAAAAAGCTTAAATACTTCTAAAATTGTCATTATTTTGGTGGAGAAATCTGATAAAGAAAAAAACACATAAAAATATATGTGTCAAATTTATAAAAACAAAAACTTGAAAAAAAGAGGAGGTAATTAATAAAACTTTAGTGGTTTAATTTTAAATAAATTGTATAGAGTTAAGTATAAATTTATAAATTTACAAATTTTATTATGACTTAAAAAAAACAAATAACCCCTTAAACTTTCATAACTTATAAAACAGAAAAAATAAAAATTATAAATATATTAAAAAAACACTAGTTGGATACCCGCGCATAGCGGTGGCGATAAAAATTGCTAACCCAACTCGCTTCGCAATTCCCTACCCGCTTAGAGAATTAGTTTGTTTGGGTTTCCGTAGCTTTCCCGCAACATCATATTAACATCATTCTCGCTTGTATAAAGACTCACACACTCTCTTACCCATCAAACATGGTCTCCAAAAGTATATATCTTTTACGAATCAAGTTTATATTCAAATTAAATTTAAAGTTGTTAAAAAAATCAAAATAAACCCATTAAAATGTGAAAAGCTAAAAATTTATAAAAATATATCAAAATGGATGTTGAATTAAAGATCACGAAATTTTAGAAAATAAGGTGAAATTAAATTATAAAAAAAATAAATAGATAAAAAGATATGTCAAATTAAAAATAAAAGTAATTTTTTAATTAAGAAGTGACACATGTCACTTTATGATGTGATTTTTTAAAATAAGATGGATGGTCAAGATTGCACCTCTTTATTTTAATTTTTGATGAGACCCACATTGTAAATGCTTTAGATAATAGTATAGATAATGTACAAGACGGGTTTATAGTGATTGATATGATTCTTTTCTCTAGGTCTCTCGTTCTATATTTTTTATGCATACATTTTTTTCCCAAGAACTTTACAACATGCTTTGGACGTTTCCAATGATTTGTAATTTTATCTATTGTTATTGACTTTATTAGTACGTGATTCATGTGTCTATGTTTTTTCTTTTTTACATTATTTTTAATGTTTTGAAGCGCTCTAACTCTCCTAATAGCCACTCTTAACACCAATCTGGCTAAAAGTATATGTTGGC